>JAAAKG020132587.1:0-37420 GCA_010014905.2 Druon quercuslanigerum
GATTTAGTTTTCAAAATTTAATTTTTAAGATACACAATAACTAAATATATAATAAATAATAATAATACACTAAAATAAATAAATAATTACTGAAAAGTCATTCAGGTTTTCAACAATAAGGATTTCGATTTTAATTGTATGACCAGTGATAATTCTCTTTTTAATTTTTTATCGTTTAGATATCATCCCCTGTACATAACTGATAATCCTGAAGGTGGATACGGGCAAAAAACAGAAGATGAAAGGAAAAGAGAAAAAATTTTTGCCGGTGTCGGCTACGATAAAGAAGGAGAACAAATACCAACGGGGGTTGGACGATATTGTGAATGGATTCATCAAACTGTGGATCAGAGTGCAAAATTCGACTCATTTGATGCATTTTTCAAGACCTTGAGCCTCGAATGTCAACCTGGCAATCCGGGAAAATTAGAATGGACAGTAGCACAAGATACACCCAATTTGGTTTATTATCAAGTGAGTTTCTTACGCTTATAACTTTTTAATTAGTTTTTTGAATTGCATCTAAAGCATTTTCAATCCTAATTTAAAACGCTAAATTATTACGAATAAAATTTTTAATTCATCTTCGAGTGTTTTCAATTTTACGTTACACAATGTAGATGTTCTATTTCAAACTGAATTTCAAATCATTAAGGGTCCACTAAGACAATTTTTCAGTTCTTTTCGCTTTCAAAGCTTTAAATTTACTGTCAATCTTAGAATTAATAAAATATTATTAATAATTTTAAATATATATATAATAAACTCATTGTTAATTGTTGTGCATTTCAAAAATATAAATCTAAGTGTAATTTTGAAAAATGGCTCGGTTCAAAATTGTTGATTTGAAAATTGTTATTTGAATTTCTTGTATTTTTACTTTTACCACATGCAAAATAGTTTGTATTTAATACAACTCAATTTTATTCGTCTTTTTAAAAGTATTATCCTATTCAGGAATTACACATTATTTAAAAAACTTTAAAGTATGATTTTTTAAATTTTAAAATGCTTCTTAATATAAAGATTAGAGTTATTCAAAGTTGCCCATGATTTTTCACAGAATTAAATGAAAATATTTCAGGGTCCCCGAAGTCGGTTTTTGTAAATAAAATGTGTTTGAAATATAAATAATCTCTGTTTGCGTATTTTACTTCGGTATGCATACTGTTTTGAATAAAATGGTTCCCTCAGAGTCTTGGCCGAATTGAAAAAAATGTGGTGTCCCTCAAGTTGGTTTTTGAAAAAAAAAATGTGAATTGTTTTGTAAAATCTGCCAATAATATGAATGGTGAATTTGAGAAGAAAAATTTCAATGTAGACCTGTTGAGGAAAGAAATCCATTTACAGCGATTATTTAATTCAAAAAACTATTCTACTTCCAAAAACCGGCTTATGGGACTTCTAATTATACTATTTTTTATTTGTCCAAAACTCTGAATGACGTATTTCACTCTAAAGAGTAAAAAGTACGCATACCAAAGTAAAAATGCCCAAATAGCGATTATTTAAATTAAATAAATATTTTATTTACAAAAGCCGAATTGGGGGATCCCTAACTATATATATATTAAATTCTGCCCACAATCGAGGACATTTTTCCAACCTAAAGAAACACTTTTTAGGGATCGTAATTCAGAAAAAAGGGCTTTTTTATACCACTTTTTAGATGAATGAAAAGTTTTAATATTTTATTTCAAAATCTAAACATTAAAGATTCTGAAATTTTTAAATTTTAAATCATTTTATCATTTTTATCATTTAATTTTATTATGTTTATTTATTTAAATAATTTTAAATCATTTAAACATTTTATGTATTCTATCATTTTTAGCTCAAGGAGATTATGCCAGAAATCATATCTTTGAAAAAATAGTTTTTCTTTGATTTTAAGTATCAATATAATATTACAGATTATGTAATTTCAAATAAAAAACATTATTTTTAATTAAAATAGTTTAAGGCTTACAAAAAACATTTATTTTATCAATGTCTTTGGTAATTGAATTTTTTCTACCTGTATTTTTAAAAAAAAATTTAAAAATGGTCTAATTTTATTAAAGGATGGCTTGTTTTTTCAGTAAAAAGCATTTTTCTACAACTTTAGTTATTCCAATGTATAAAGAAAATTTTTCTGTAATTAAAATCATAATAACAAGTTTTTTATAAGAAAAAAATGCTTTAAACAAATAACTATATTTGAATATTATTTACTTATTTTTAAATTCAGAAACAGGAGAGTTATAGGTAAAAAGCCACAGTGAGATACAATTCAATTAAGTACAAAAAGTATTTTCAAAATAATTATCTCTCGTGAGTATTTAACGTTGTTAATAAAAAAAATGTTTTTCTGTTCATAAAATACGAATGATAATATTACTTTATTTTTTATATTATAGAAAAATTTTTTTTTCATATACCCGATTTTTGGAAAATTACCTTGAACCTTGAGGAAACATAATTTTTTAAATCTAAAATGAAAGAAAAAACCTCCAACTGAGAAACTAAAAAAAGTTACTATTGTTATAAAATATCTTTAACGCCCGAGAAAACCAATATAGAATTGAAAGAAGGACACAAAATGGCTTTTAACTCTGTCAGACGATTTTTTATTTAAAATGTATCCCAACGTTTTAAAAACTCACTGTTTTCATCAAAAGGGGGACCTATTAATATAATTTACATTCTAGAAGAGGTATAATTATAACAATATTATTAAACTTATAATGAGATAAGAATTAAAAACGAAGTATTAAACACTTGCGAATTAAAAACGAAATTCCATACGGAATTGAAATGAATATGAAGGAAAAAGATTTATTCCATTTAAAATTTCTATGTAGCAAGTTCTGTATTCTTTTATTATAATAATTCGAACTTAAATTATAAAAACTTAATATCTATTTTTCTTATATAATTTAAATTCGAATTAATATAATAAAAAAGTTTTTACTAAACTTTCCACATAACAATTTTAAATGGAATATTTTTTGTTCCTTTTGATTAATTGCAATTTTTCCTATGATGTAAATTTTCTAGAATATAAATTATATCAATGGATTCCCCTGATGATGAAAACAGTAAGTTTACGAACCGTTTGAATAAATTTTAAATGAAAACTCATCCGCCAGAATGAAAAAACAACTTTGTGTTCTATTATCCTATTATTATTTTTTCTTGAAATCTCCTTTTTCCTCAGTGTTACACACACCAAAATCTGGGCTGGAAAATTCATGTAGTAAATCCAGGAGAAAGACCAAGAAGAGATGAAGAGCACGAAGGTTTAATCAGCGCAGGAGCTGCCGTTCCTATGATTTCATCCATTTTACTGGCATCTTTATACGCCCTTCACTTTTTAAGATGAATAATTCCAGAAATTTTTATTGGTCCCATCCGCATTCCTTGTAAACTCCAGGCAAAAAAGGACTGCGTGAAATAAAACGCCCCAATTGTTATTCATCGGTTGGTGCACGCGCGAGGGAGTCTAGAATTATGATAAGAACGTTGGTCATAAACGTGCTTTGCACGTCAAGATTGACTAAAAGAAATAAGAAAACTCACGATACAAGGTTGTTTGAAAGTATTTAGCATCTAAGGTCTGCCTGTATCGTATGTAAGAAATTCTAGCGAGATATTTTTAAGACCTATCAGATTCAATATTTCATATTATATATATACATATACGGTAATATATGATACCGTATATTATATATTATTAAATAATATAAAGAGAAGAAACGTACACAAAATGCGCTCAACTGGGCGAGACAATAAAAAATCAATGAGATAGGAATTCAAACGAAATCCACGACAATACCAATCAGGATCTGATTTAAGGAATTTCCGACAATAATTAGGAGAGTTCGAGAAACCGTAGAAAGTAATAAATATTGCGGTTTACCCTTCTCTCTTTTTGAAATCGATTTTATATCCACACTCTGAAAAAGAATCATGAAAATTTATTTCCAACATTCTCAGGGTCCATTTTATAGTGATAATTTACTTGTATAGGAAAGGTACTTAATCAAATATTTTTCATAATAAATCTGCGAATTATGTAGAAAGCTTTTTTGGCTTAACTATTTTTAAACTTAAGATTGCAAAGCTAAATTTTATTCTTCAATGTTAAAACGTTCTGTTTAGCACTATTTAAACTCGCACCAGTCCTATTCGAAAGAGTGTTTTAAATTGCAAACTTTTGAAGTTAGTATGAAAATCCTCGTTTTTAACGAACCCAGATTCATTTTCGAGTGTGGAGGGTGTGTACGATGTAAATTTTGCACAAAGCTATAATTAGATTTACGTAATTTTAAATTAAATAGCCTTTAAGGATATTTATAAATGCTGTTCGACAATAATTCCGTACAGTAGTTGAAGCAAGGGCGAATAATGAGAAATCTAATTTCTTAAGGTCATAGCTACAAATTGTAATCATAAAATAATGTGCTGTAAGGTGTACATGTATGATGTAATATAAAGTAAGAGTGGACCTTCCTAAAACGGAGCGAAAGTATAATTGTGCCTTCGGTACAGATATTCAAAGGGGAAGAAAAGCGAATCAGGATTATCCACTCGGACAGGAGATACCCTCTAGTACTTAGGAACAGACTCCTTGTGCACGTAGCTCAGCAAAAACGCGATGGCATATTTTTTTAATAGTAAAGATGACTGAAAATCTAGATGTGTTGTGAATGTAGAAAAAATATTGATCTTAGAGTCTATGAATCTCGTGAATCGTAAATATACATAATGCTGGTAGTTTTTTTACAAATTAAAAAAACTATAAGGAAGAGGTTGCTTTACATATCTAAAGAGGATAAGATTGAACGAATCTTCTATTGCCGAATCATTTAAATAATTAAAAAATTCGATCTAGTTTTAATTTGTAAAAAAAATCCACGAGAGATGCGAATGAGACTTAATCTAAGTGATATAAAGTTGCGAATCGATTAGGCGACGTGCACAAGGGGTTGGAAAATATGCAACCAAGAAATCAGAGAAATACATAATCAGTCTAGTTCGTAGAGACTTTAGCGATAATGTTCCGTTTGGTTTCCTTAAAATGATATGTTGTACGGTGGGGTTGAACTAATTTGCAAGATATTTTATTTTCTCGTGTGGGATTTTCTGCCTCTAATTCTACTGAAAATTTCGGACGAAAAACATCAAAATCCATAGCGCCCTTTTTGAAAAAAGTAGATTTTTATGTTTATTAAAAAAACAATCAAAGATTGGATATTCGTTACACTTTTTTTTGAAAATATCCGGAATTTAATCACACTTTGTCTTCCTCTTTTGAAACATTAAATACAATTAACCACACGATTTTAATCGTAACTTGGTGCATTTTTCAACATTTTAATAGAAAAATTAGATCAGAAGCGAAAATAATAAATTAACTGTATTGAATAATTTATGAAAAAAACTTATTGAATTTAAGCAGTTTATTATTGAAAGTGAAAAGTTCATCAATAGAAACCTAAATTGATGTTTTAAACTTTTTGGAAACATATTGGAAGGATTAAACATTTATTTTTTTCATGTAAAAAAGAAGAGAACATTTTTTTATATCTAAGAAATTGTATAGTTATTAAATAATGAATTATCTAATAAAATATAATAATTAATAGGTACTTTGAATGTCAAATCGAAACTACACGCCTTAATTCTCTTTAACTCAAACTAAAAATGTTTCAAGTTTCAGTACGTAAAATATTCTACATTTCAAAAATCAGGATGGACGTCTCAATAAAGTAAAAAATTCATGATTGTTTCCTGGTTCATAAAAATGTTTGCATGCTAATTGTAATTAGAAAATTCTAAATCTTAAAGCTAAATAATTTTTTATTTAAAGTAATAAACATTGAACTCCAAATTAAAGCACTTAAGGGGAAATATTTTGAAATTCAAAAGTTTAAAATTGAAGGTTAAAATATTTTTAGTTCTGAATTTTTTTAGTTAAACTCTCAGTAATTTAGACGTATAAAATGAAAGTTTTCAACACTTTCTATTTCAACAATTTCAAATTGAATGTTGTTAAACTAAATTATTTTTATTTTTAAGATTTTATAAATTGAACATTTTAGAGACTTCTGGTTAAAAATATATCAATCCTTGCTATCATTTTGAATGCTCTAAATTATTAAATGAATCAATACATTATTTTAATATTCGCAATTGTATCATTTTAAGTAATTTAAAGTTAGAAAAATTAAAAAGTGAACAATTAAAGTTTTTTAACTGAAGACTGAAGTTAACTGAAGACACATTCAATGTAAATTATTATTTTAAATCGTTTCAACTAATTAATTGTTCAAAATTCAAAAATTTCACTCAAAAATTCAAAAAATTAAACAAAGATTTAATGTTTAAATTCGGCCCTCTGAAATTTTAGCGATTTCAAACTTTCTGTTCCAAGCAAATCAGTTTCAAATTCTTTAATTTTTAGAATTTTTTTAAACTGAACTCATTTTAAATGAACAAATATTGATAAATGTCAAAAATTTTTACTTTTTTTACTACAAAATTCTACATTGACTAGGTTAAAAATTGAATATTTTAGACTAAAACAATATATGAATATAATTTGAAATTTAATTAAAAAATGTTGTAAAATTAATTGTTTAATTTGTAATGCTCGATTTCTATTAGAAAAATTGTTAATTATTTTATATTCGCAGCTCATAACATTAAAATATTTGTTATAAACAAATTTCAATTTTAAACACATTTCATTTTTAATTGTTTTAGTTTTCCAACCTGCATTTTTATATTCTTCATATTGAAAATGTACGCTTAAAAATGAATACCTAAAATGGAAAATTTTTAAAGTAAAATAATAAAATTGAAATTACGCATTGTAAACTGAATGATTTCATAATTGGAAAAGTCAACAATGAAACTCAACAATTAAAATAGGTATTCTGCAAGTTAACTAAAAAACAAAGTTTCACTACCCTCGCTAGCATATACTAATTTTGAATAAAATAATGCTGTACACGTGAAAAAAACAATTTTCTTTACACATTTATTAATTTAAGCGAATTTTTCGACTACTTTAAATATAGTAATCTCAAAGATAAAATAGGGGAAAGGAAAACAAACAATGATTTACATTTATTAATTTAAGAGGATGTTGATGGTGAAATTAACTTCAGGGTTACAAAATAGTTGAAATCTTAATCAGACATTTCTGCTTCGATAATGGGCCCACATTAGTGCTTTTTTCAGAAATATTAGTACCAAAAATTATTTTATAATAAAAAAGTATAATTTTTTGGATATGTAAATGAAGACAACAAAATTACTTACGTTGATTAAAGAATTAGTTTTTATAGAGATGCAGATCAAAACAAAAAATGCTTTGTTTAATATATACACAAAACATAGAGATTAAAATATTACAAATTTAATTAATTTTCAGAAGTTATCAATATTTGTAAGAGTCATCAATTGAATGAGAAACTCGCCTTACAAATTCATAAGAAGAAAGTTGAACATTAAATTAAATTATTTTGTGACCCTAAAGGCAAGTTTACCATCAACATCCAAATATTATTGTTTAATTTTTTCTTCTTAAATTATCGAGAAGTTTTAATTTTTATTGTAAAATTTTATCTGAAAAATATTTTCTAGAATGTAATACCTTGTATCAAATGTTTTAAGTTCGAAAATTTATAACTTATAATTTAAAATAATTTTTAGTTAACATATTTTTAAAAAAATTAGATTTATTCTAATTAATTTTTTTTTGAATTAAACATAAAAATCGACTTTTTTCAAAAAAGGTCCGATGGTTTTTTTGTCTTAATATGTCCGTGGGATTACAGACTACCATTATAGAGTAGCAAAATTTAATATATATAATAAGAACCTTGGAATTAAATTTGGTTCAGCCCCATCGTGCCAGGTTCCAAGTGCTGGGGTGTCCTCTAAATTGACTCGAAATTATCGCTTGATAAAAAAAATTGTAATAAAACACTAGTGTGAAACTGCGATTTTTGGAGAAGTTCCAAAATTCTGCTTTACCTCCATGGAAAATACGACCTGCAATGAAAGTAATGAGTCAAGAGTGTAAAGTTTAAATTGTGTCACGACTTAACTGTAACTAACAATAAGTGAAAATAAGAATAAAATAAATAATGATTAACTGTTGCGTCGGTGTTGCAATCTCAACTACGAGAGGGAAGTATTGCACTTTTTTTCTGTTTTAATGACATTATTTTCGTGTACTTCTAACACGTGAGTGAATAAAAACCACCACGAATCTTCGACGGACAATAATAGAATAATAACTCGACGGGCTGACTGCTGTTAAAAGGGTTGCTCCGAATAAAATCACAGAAGTGAAGGAAATTATGAGAACATATCCATTCCATATCAAGTTTTGCAGTTTTCCATTTATTGAAATTTAATGATTAATAATATCCCTAGGGTATAAAAATCATACCCTACATGAAAGACCTGAAAAACAGAATTGTCAGGGAATTTTTATATACCTGGAAGAATCTGAAAATCTTTGTTGAAGTCAGAATTTTTTCGAGAACGTTCCTAATTTTGTTTCATATGAAATATAAAATTGAATAACAATGATTTACTCATAAAAATAGCTTCATATTATGGATATTTAACTATTCTGTTAAAAATTTATCTTTCTGTTTGAAAATTTAAAAGTTATTTTGCAATTTTTTCTTGACGGAAAAATCTATTTTAGTTGCAAATTCAACTTACTTTTGATTGTAAATAAAAACCTTTATTGGTGGAAATATCAACACCTTTCTTTCAGAATTAATCTTTTTTAGAATGAAAATTTAATTACTTGGTTGACAGTTAAACTTTTTTCTTAAAAATTAATTTTTTTGGTTAAAACTTCTTAATTAATTTTTAATTCCGATTTTTAATTGAAAATTTATCTCTTTAGTTGAAAAATAAGTCAATTTGTTGAAAATTTTTTTTCTTCACTTACAAACTTGTTTAACTGAAAATGTAACTATTCTAGTTGAATATTCCATAACTTCAGTTAAAAAGGCATTTCTTTGTTGAACCTTAATACTTTAAACTAGAATTATAATTATTTAATTTTTGGTCGAAAAATTATCTTTTCTAGTTGAAATCCCGTCTTTTTTTATAGAAAATAATCTTTTTGGTTGAAGGTTTATCTTGTTGACAATAAATTCAATTATTCTACTTAAATATTCATTATTTGAGTTGAAAATTTATCTTTTTGGTTTAAAATTCAACTATTCCAGTTGAACATTTATCATTTTAGTTAAAAATTAGTTGCTTTTTGTTGTTGAAATTTTTTTCGTAACTAAAAATGGAACGATTCCGATAAAAATATTCCATCATTTCAGATGAAAATTTTACTATTCAGTTTTTATTGACAATTGATATTTTTTAGTTAAAAATTCAAATATTTCATTGAAAATGTACGTAATTTGTTGAAAAATCATCTTTTTTAGTAGAAAATGAATCTTATTTGAAAAGTAATCTTTTTCTTTGGAAATTCAAGTATTCCAGTTAAATGTTTATTATTTTAGTTGGAAATTTATCTTTTTTATTGAAAATAAAAACTCTACTGTTAAAAAGTTATCTTTTTGACTTAAAATTTATCTATTCCAATTAAAGATTCATAATTTTAGTTTTTGTTGAAAATTTGTTAGGAATTTGAGGGGATTTAAATTGAATATAATATAGTACCCACATTAATTTTACCTAAATACGCACTGAATTTTAAGTATAAGTTAAATAAAAATTTGTTTTCATTATTCAAATTAATGGAAGAGTTTAGTGACAAATTCAAGAAATGATTAATTATGTTCTGAGTATTATTAAATTATTTAATTAATCGATGGTGCTAATATATTTAAGAATATCTTGTAATATAATTTGTCAAAGCTTTCTAAATTTAACACATTGATTTAATCCCCAGAAACTAAAAAGAAAAACATTATTTATAATAAACTTGCGAAACGGCGAAATATTTAAATAGAAAAAATCTGAAATTGTCAGGCAATTTTTTCCTGGATTTGAGTAGATACCCCGTGATCGTTTGCACGGAGCAGCCCAACAGTGTCCAAGAGAGTTACTAGATTTTAAGAAGCAAATAATAAATTCTAGTTTTAAGAATACGTAATGATGTAATTATATCTTATACGAGGTTAGAATATTTACTGAGAAAAAAGTTGAGTTGACTATCAATTTCTTTAAGAACCCAGAGGCTGAAAATAATACTTAAGGCGTTGCGAAAAAATAGGCACTTTACTCTTATATGAAAACAACCGGTACAAAATTGTTTTCCGCCTTATTCCACAGCAGTTATCATTCTTATTGTAAAAACATTTAGTTTGCGTGGCGAACTTTTTGCAAAATTGTCGATTTATTGAATAAAAGATTAAAAGGAAATTTAGTGCAAAGTCCCTTACAATTAAAAAAAGTCTTACAATTAATAATAGCGAAAATAAAAGAGAAACGCAAGACTCTTTTTTTAAACTTAAACTGTTGTTTCCCGGCGACTTTAAAAATAAAATAATACCATGTATACGAAATAAAACAAAAGGATTTTTTTCAGTAGAAAAATTTTGTTCTGCAGATACCAACTTTTTTCTCGGAAAACCAGCCGATGTGAAAACGTGTTTTTGGTTTCAAGTGCAATTTTATCCACTTAAGAATACATCTTTTAAATGTCCAATAATTTGTGTGATCTATAAAATATGTTCTCTGTAAAAAATCTTGTGTCTGCATATAACAGATTTTTTGAGAAGGTACTCTTGAAACTAGAAACTTCTGTAAATTACCTCTGACATGGCACAGGTTGTAAAATATAAAATATGCTTAGACAATAATAAAGAACAACTTATAATAATGAAATCTCGATGAATAAAACGAGATGTAGTTGTAAGTGGCGTCTAATCGTAGTTGCTCTGAGTCTTAAGAATTTCGAAAATAGATAAGAATTTGGTCAATATGCATGCGACTGGAAAGGACCTTTTTTCTGGTTGCAATTTTATTGTAGCCTGGTCCTACATACGTGCACGAATGAGAGATTCTAGAATTTATCGACATCACTGTTAGATAAAATTGTCTTCAATTCATGAAAATATGTTCGAAAACGTATCAAAATCTTGTCGAATCCTTAATACCTCCCCACGTGACAATGTTGAAGATTGTCAATAATTTTTTTCAACGTTTGTGTGTTAGGCTAGGCATATCACGAATAATATTAGCCGGTTGTAAGGCACTTTTGATCACCATTCGATCCCTCGTTTCGAGTAAAGAAGAGCGAATAAAAAATATTATCGGGAGACCGAGAAAGAATGTTTACGAGTGTTAGTGAAAAGGAGAATGCTTGCTGAATAGTTATTCACTAACATTACCATTAACTCCTACAGTATGAAAGTCGTATACGATTTAACATTCTTGCTCTTCAATTTTCTCTCAATAGGTGTATCTTATCTCGCATTATGCAGTACAAGTATGTAATAGTCAACAAAATTGTATTCATATTGAGAACCGCAACTGGCACGAAAAGGACGTATCGTTCATAAATTTGAAATCTAAAGTCGAGGCCTCTCACTTCTTTTGACTGCAAGTCGTTAACACAATCTCTGAATTGTTTACTAAACATTCTTTAATGCATTTTTCAAAATTATTAAATATCCAATAATTTACGTTTTACGGGTATTTATTAACAAATACTTTATCTTTATTTATTTTATTTTTATTTTAGAACAGTGTACGGGCCATTTAATGTGCCCAAATGTGCAGTTTTTAGCACTTTTTACGGTCAATTACATTAAAAGATTCTAACTCTAAAGCTAATTATTTTTTCATTTAAATTAATGAAAAATGAACTGCAAATTAAAGCACTCAAGATGGAACTCTTAATTTTTTAAACTTTTCAAATTGAAGTTTTTTTTTATTTTTTTAATTTAAAAATTTTGTATTTAAATGCTCAATAACTTACACCTGTAAAATGAAAAGTAATAACACTTTTAAATTGAATAATTTTAAATTAAATGGATTTAAACTGTAAAATTTAGAATTTTCAACTTTTATATATTATAGAGTTCAAAGATTCAGTTTAAAAAATATAAATCGATGTTATAGTTTTTAATGCTCTAAATTGAAAAATCAATCAATAAAATTTGTAAATTATAGTATTTCAACCACTTTTAAGCTAGAAACATTAAAACTTTCATCATTAAATTTGTTTTAACTCAATAATTTTTACATTAGAATTTGAATTATTTTTAGTTTAAGTAGTTTAGATATCATTAAAAAACTTAAAAATCTTAAAAATCTTAAAAAATATAAATTTTGCTTCAAAATTTTTCAAATTTAAAATTAATACTAAAAGTTTTTTACAACTTCTAAATATCTTTTAAAATTATTCGAATTTCAAATTATTTTTCAAAATAATATATAATTTTCAATTCAATTTTTTGTTCAAACTTTGTTTAAATTATTTGAAATCATTTCAAGTCTTAAATTAATGTTGAATCTTTCCAAATCGTTTAAAATCTCTAAAAATTACTCTAATTGTTTTACGTATAGTAAGTGTTCAATTGTTATTTATACATCAAAATTCAATAATTTCACTTACAAATTAATAAATTTTTAAATAGAGCAATTAAAATTGTTACTTTCAAAGCTTAAAAGCTCCTTGGAATTTCAAAGATTCAAGGCTTTCTATTTTAAACAATTCAGTTTAAAATTATTAAAAAATTTTACGACTAAGGCTTATGAATGGAACCAGTTTAATTTTTAACGTTGAACTCTGGAAACTCTTCAATTTTGAAAAGATTTAAAATCGTTTGAACAAATCAATCATTGTTCACTTTTTGATACTTCAAATACAGTTCAATATTTAAAATAATTAAGTAATTTATATTCACAGATGATCAAGTAAAAATTGTTCAATTCTTCCAAGACTTCAAAAAAAGGCTAAAATCGAACGTGGACAGATGTTCCTTCTAAAATTGGTAAAATTCTCGGGAAACAAAAAAAAATAAATTCATTATCATTTCCCGGTTTTTCCCGGCCTCAAAAAATTCCCGATCATTTCTCGGTTTCGCGAGACACTTAGCGACATGCCAAGACTAATTAAAGTCAGAAATATTCAAAATGATATTTCTTGTTCTAAAATTATTTTACCATCAATTATTGAATACTTCAGAATTTTGAAGAATACATTGCATTAAAGAATGTTGAAAGAATATACGTAAATTTTGAATTCGAAAGGCTTAAAGCTTTCAGATGCTGTTTATTAAAAAATTCGCAGATTTGTTTTGAGCGTGCTGCAATCAAAATAAGTGAGGCGCCTCGACTTTAGTTGCAACCATTTTTGATCAGATGTGGTAAATAATTGTTGATCGCGGGACTAATCAAAAGTTTAGTTCAACGAACGATTGGAAAAACTGTGAAAATCCAGCGTGTAGTGTTGCACAAGTTCTATGTTAATTATGTGTCTCACAGGATTGAAAAGTATTTTTTATATTTAAAAGTTGAAAGCCACAAATTGTTCCCGATCTTTTAAAAATACAAGTAAATTCCATTTTTGATAGAAATCGCTTTCTACTCACAAAATATTAATTTATACGTAGAAAAATATTATTTTGTACGAACAATTTTATTGTCATGTAAACGATTTAATAATCAACCTTGAAAACTGACAAAACTCTTGGCTTAATTATGTTTTAGCAGTGCGAAATAATTATTTAAAAGACGTTTAATTTTTGAGTTTGATAAAATTAATATAAAAATATCACATATACAAAGCTATCGTGTTTCTTTGTATATCATATCATTTAAAATAACGGACAAATAATCCATTGAATGAGGATTAATATTGTCGACTTTAAATCATTTAAAACCACTTGGTGAATAAATACGTTACATTAAATCTGTAATAATGTTTAAATGTTAATATTTAAGTCATTTCTTAATTCTGGATACTTTAGTTAAATTTCGGGCTAAAAGCAGAACTTATAAACTGGGAGTGTAAAACAGGATAAGTTAATGCAAACCTTTTTAAGAATCTCGTTTTTCTTTTGCTCAATTTCCAACCCCAAACTATTGAAATTCGTTGAATATTCGTAAATATTACAAATAATTGACATATAGTTTATTTATAATTCAAATGAGCTAGTAAGTGTCCCTGCTTGGTCATTATAACGTTATTAAAGAAACGAAAAAATGAAATACGACATAACAGAAATATAATGGCAGAAATATAAAGACTGCTATAATCAGAATACGCATCACTTTATTTGTCAACAATGCGATTAGGTTAAAAAAATATTTATCCTAGTAGAATTTGTCATACAGCAATTAAAAAAATACATCTTTCCTGATTGCTGGAAGCTAACTTTAATGTAAAGTGTCACAATTTATCTGTTCAGTGGATATAAAATTAATATTGTGAGTTAATCACAAGAACAGGGAATTTTTAATGTCCCGTAAGTGCAGTCGAATCAAAATAAAGTAGTCAAGCAAATGAAAAGCACAAAGCATGAAATAAGAATATATTCCTACCTAATAAAGTTCCAACTTCGAGAATATTACTTTTAGTTCGTACTCTGTAAAAGCGATTGAGCAAAGCGAGACATTTTAACGATTATGAGGTACTGTAAGGTATTATGATTATGATTATGCATTATTGAACATTGTATCAAATTTTATATTCACTTCTTGTGGTTGACAATAAACTGGTTTTATAAAAAAAAATCGGAATTTACATGTTGTACATTTTCTGTTATGGTTCACTCAACGAATGTCGTCTAGACTACTTTTATTTCGGATAACCCCAGGAATCTTTCTTTTGTCCCATCAGGGCTAAGGAGGACTCGCAGATCTTTTTGAATATTTCACGAAGCTTTTCCTTCGGGAAGACCTGAAAGAAGAAAAAAAAGTAAATTATTTTTAAGAATTTCATGGACATTTCCAAAACAAACATATTTTAAAAAAGCAGCAGGCCCTTCTTTATTTTCACTAAAATTCTTTCAACTAATAATTTTAAAACCGAAAAAATTTGATGCAAGGTAGTGAACGTAAGTAAATATTTATTTCTCAAACAAAATTGATGAAATTTTAAAATTCAATAATAAACTAAGAGAACTCAATAAGAATTTTTGTCAAACTGTACTTAACGAAGTAAGCGACATTTATTGTCAGATGCAACGTTTGTTTCTTACTGTAGCTTTTAATATTACTTTTATATTGGAATTTAAGTGTGGCCGCTTTAATCGAGGAAAAAAATTTCCGTTTTTTTCCAGTTCGAAAAAATTTGTTATGGTCATTGATATTTAAAAACTAAAATTCTTAAAGCTAAATATTTTTTCATTTAAAGTAATAAAAACCGAACTGAAAATTAAAACTCTCAAAGGGGAAATGTTTTGAATTTTTATCTTTTAAAATGCAAGCTTAAAATAATGTTTTATTCAGACGCTTAATAATTTAATCGTATAAAATAAAAGTTTTTAATACATTTCAATTCAACATTTTTAAATTCAAAACTAAAGTAAAAAATTTAAACTTCTATAAATTGTACAGTTTAAATATTTCTGGTTAAATAAAATATAATTCCGCACTATCATTCTCAATACTCAAAATTGAATAATGAATGAAAAAATTTTTAATTTTTATTCAATTATATCATTTTAAGCATTTTTAAGTTACAAAAATCCAAAATTGCACAATTACAAAATGCTTTTTAAACTGACCACTTAATAAGATAGAAGTTAAATTATTTTAATGTTAAATCAAAACAAATTGATAATTATTAAATTGTTATTTATTCATCAAAATTTGTTTTTGTTCAGAATATTTTTAAATATTCTCTTGAAAATTGTTTTTTTTTCAAAATAAAAAAATCATTTTACATTATCACAGGAATCTTCAAAAAATATATTTTATTATCTTTAAACCATATAAGATCCTTATAACGCTTTAAAATATTATTTCAAAATCTTCAAAATCTACATTTTGTTTGCAATTTTTTCGAAGGTAAAAACTTCTAAATAGGCTTCAAATATATTTGAATTTTTCAACATTTATAAGAATTCTAAAAATCTTCCACATTCTGTTTAGACAATTTTATAAATCTTTTCAAGTTTTAAATTAAGTTTGAATCATTTCTGAATTTCTAAATACTTTTTAAAGTTTCTCGAATTATTTGTGAATTAATAATTGTTTAATTGTTTTTTATATTTTTCATACATCAAAATTCAACAATGCCACTAATTTTAAATTAAAAGTCAAATATTGTTCAATAATAAAAAATTGTCCTTTTTCTTATTTAAAATGTTTGTAATTGAATTAGTTAAAAATGGAATGTTTAAGACTGAACCAATATTTAAATAGGATTTAATATTTAATAAAAGCGTTTAATTAAAAATCTGTAGATTCGAAATTATTTTTAGGTTGAAAATACTTTATAAATTTTTAATCAGACGATTACATTTGTTTACCCAATAAGGCTTTTTAAATTGAATGAGTTCCATTTCTAAAGTTAAATTATGTAGGGTTTAATTTTCAACAGATTTAGAAATGTCTTGTCAAATCAATTATTATTCAATTTTTAATACTCGAACTACATTTAAATTCAAAAAAAGTACGAATTTATTTATATAAAATGGACCAACTTTAAACGTTTTTCATACAGAAATCCAAATTTCAAACGCTTTTAACTTTTTATTGTTTGAGACTTTAAATTTTTTTTAAATTACTTTAAAAATTCTTTAAATTGAAAAAGTACGCCTAAAAATGAAGACATAAAAGGTTAAATTTATTAAGCAAGATTTTAAAATTAAGCATTGTAAGCGGAATGATTTCACAAATAAAAAAGAGAATAACTGGAGTTAAAATTAAAAAGAAGTTAGAGACGAATCTATTTTAAACTTCATTATATCATTTGACACGAAATTTGTGATATTTTAAATGATTTCATAGATTTTTATTTTAAAAATTTACAAAATTCCCAGTCAAAAAATAAATACATTGTCATTTCCCGTTATTTCACGGTCTAAAAAATTCCCGGTAATTTCTCGCTAAAGCGGCCATTCAAAATTTTGAAAAATGCATCAAATTAAGGTTAAAATCTTGGTAAATTAGGTAGATAATTTTACAAAAAGGCAAAACGAAGTAAGAAGAATAAGTTCACGATATTTTTCAAACCAAAGTATAATTTACCACGATTTTCATTGCATTTTGCTGCATTTCTCGTCATTTTGTCAAACTTTCAATAGAAAAATTATATTCAATACGACAATAATAAAGAAACAACACAGCTGTTAACTTTTTCTTATTAAATTTAAAAACTTTAGTATTGAATTTTCCTTGAAAAATAAGTTAATGAATTTAATACCTTGTATTAAATTTCTTCAGTTTCAGAATGTGTAATGCAAAACAATTTTTAGTAAAAATTATCATATTTTTAAATTTCTTCTGATTAATTTGATTTTTTAAACGTACGCTATAATTTGTACTTACATTATACAACTGGTATTGTTCGGAAGCGAGAGTATCTGCCAATTGAACACATTCAAAGTGTTCATTCATTTCAGACATGACGGTGTGCAAAAGGAGCGCAACTTTGGGAATACAGAGCTTGCGGAGCTTTTCCATCTGGTGTCCTCGCAAAATTTCTTCAGGACTCAAGGGATCACCGTTATTATTACTCGTGTCAACTAGCCAGCCCCCGTCGGGAAACAGAAGGACGTTGAAAAGCAATTGCTTGACTTCCTAAAATTAATAAACCAAGAATGTGATCACAATCTACGTCACCACTTTAGTGGGGGGGGGGGGGTCCTCCCAAACCTATGACTGGTAACGGGAATGGGGGGTCGCATTAAAAGTAACGTCACACGTATATTAACCTTTTACAATTTAGAGGAATTTTGTTCTTCTGAAAGCACATATAGTGACGTTTTTAGTACGCTTCCGGATACTACAACTTTTTAATGGAGACTTCTTAAATTTATGTGAAAATTCGTTTTTTTCGGTAAAAAATTAATCTTTATGTTTAAAAAATTCATCTTTTTGGTAGAATATTTAACAACTAAATTAACTATTAAATTAACTAAATTAATTATTTGGTTGAAAATTAATCTCTTTTGGTTGAAGATTCAAACAATTTTTTTAAATTCATCTTTTTGGGTTAAATTCACCAATTGTTGATATAAACTTAAAATCCTTTTTGGTTTAAATATTAAATATCACGTTTTTGGTTGAGAATTCTATCTTTTTGTTGAAAATTAGTTGAAAGTGAAAAACTTAGTTGAAAGTGGAACTAGTGTGTTCAACATTCATTTATTTGGTTGATGATTCATTATTTTATTAGAAAAAAATTTTTTGTTGAAAATTTAATTATATTATTAAAAATGATGTTTTCTAGTTAAAAATTAATTGTTTCAACTGAAAATTTAACTCGTAAATATTTAGTTCAAAATTTATCGTCCTAAGTTGAAAATTAAAATATTTGGTTTAAAATTCCTGTATTTTATTGAAAATTCGAATTTGTGGGATATTTAAGTTTCTTCGTGACTAATTGCTCTTTTTCGAGAAAAAAATTCCTGTAAAAATTCAAACATTTGGTTGAAAATTCATGTACTTTGTTAAAAACTCGTCAATTTTAATAAAAAATTCACTTTTTGTATTCAATTATTTGTGGAAAATTTAATATTTTTGGCTAAAAAATGTTCTGCTTTATAGAAAATGTAACTATTCTATATTTTGTTAAGAATTAATTTCTTTGGTAAAAAAAATAATTAGTTCAAAATTCCGTTTTTAATAGAAAAATCATTTTTTCAATGGAAAATTATTTTGTTTATAACTGAAGATGTAAATATTACATTTTAGCATTAAAATATATCTTTTTAGTTCAAAACTAATTAATTTTGCTGAAAACTCTTTTTTTTATATGTAATTTTCTAAGTGGAAATTGAACTATTCTAGTTTTGGTTTTTAAATTTATCTTTTTTGGTTGATCATTTATATTTTTTGTTAAAAATGTATCGTTTTTCGTAGATAATTCCTCTTTTGTGTTTAAAATTGAATAATTTGGCCAACAATCCATTTTTTTTATTTTGATTGAAAATTGGTTGTTTTATACGAAAATTTAATTCTTCTAGTTTTTGTTAAAAAATAATTTTTTTGGGAGAAAAACAAACTATTGTGTTGAAAATTCGTTTATTTGCTAAACATTTATTTTCCTAAAATTGTATCTCTTCTAATTTTGGTTAAAAATAGAACTTTTTTAGATGACAATTCCTGCAATTTGTTTAAAATAAGTCTGTTTGGTAGAAAATTAATTTTATGTGTTGAAAATTCATTATTTTTGTTAAAAATTCATTTCTTAGGTTCAAAATGTATCTTTCTGATTTGAAAACTCAACTAAAAAGTGTTTGAAAGGTATTTCGAAACAAAAAATTTTTACATTAATATTATTAATCTTCTATAAGTATATGGTTTGTTTTATAACTAGAAGAATTTACAAATTGGAATATTATAGCAACCCTGAATAAGGCACTGTTTAATGCGAAAAATATGTTTTTTTATTACTTTGACTTCTTTTACCATTTAAATTAAGCAGCCTTTCCAATTTTAAGCGATAGATTTTCACGTAAAATTTAAATAATGTCATTATTATTATTCATAAAGATAGAAAACAAAATTTTTAAAATCATAATTCAAAATGCTTATAAACTCTCATTAAATTTTTAAGTCACATAAAGGTAGAGCATAGATTCAAGCATATTCTCATGCTCGTGAGAATTTCTCCAAGCACTTAAACTCTTTAGAACACTAGTGGCATCCCTCAAAAAATTTTTAATACTGACGCCCTATAATTCTAAATTATAATGTTTTTCCATTGTAATATTTCTCATTTGGTTTCAACAAAAAGTATAAAGATAATGTTGTGTTACTATTTACCTTTGTTTGATGTTGCATAGTGCATTTCCAGCGCTCCAATTCAGAATTAAATTGCGCCTTTTTGTGATCGTAAGCAACCTTCTCTGTGAAAGTAGCGTATGTCGGCAAATCTTCCAAAGGAGCAGGCTTTCCGTGATGAAAGTGAGAAAACCATTCTGCAAAACCTTCTTGGGCATCCAGGTAAGCTTTGTAACACATGTATTCGCGAATCGAAGACGACGGTTTCTTCGGAAGAGCATTGGACATTGTTAAATTCGCGATAGTGTCTCCTACGTTCGGATAATCAGCCATTACGACCTCGATCGTGTCGTTGGGAATCTGCAAAAAAAAGAGAGAAGAAAATTATAATTTCATCCCTGTTACTCACGAGCGAACCTTTCTACCTGAGTGTTTTCAAATCCTGGAAAAAAAATCCCTGACAATTTCAGGCTTTTTCCAGATATTTCAAGTTTTTCCACACATAATTTTTCATAGTATTTTATCTTCTTATACTTAAAATTCAGTATATATTGAAGTAAAATTAATCTGGGTAATAAATAGTTGAATTTTCACTAAAAAATATCAATTTTTAACTAAAAAAGATCAGTATCCAACCTAACATAAAATAGTTCAATTGTCAGTAGAAATAATTAATTTAAATAATCGCTGGGGGATTATATTTCAATTCTCCTGACCCTAAAGAATTTTAATGAAATAGCTAAATTTTTAACTGAAAAGGACCAATTTTCAACCAAAATAGTTGAATTTTGACCTAAAATTCCATCAACAATGGAATAATTAAATTTTCAGCTAAAAAATATTTAAATTCAACAACAGAAAAGTGAATTTTTAACTAAGAAAAAAATAATCAACTAGAAGAGTTGAATTTTAAAGTAAAAATCAAATTTTATTCAAAAATGGAATAGCTACATTTTCAGATAAGCAAAAATTAATTTTAAACAGCAACAAAAACGAATTTCTAAACAAATGTTTTAATTTTTAATCAAAGGGATAAATGTGTAACTAAAATTATAAATCTTTAACTGGAATAGTTGAATGTTCAATGAAATAGATGAATTTTCAAATAAAATAATAATATATTCTATTGGAATAGTTACATTTTCAATAAACAAAATTTTTAAGCAAAAGATAAACAATTCTTACAAGCATAGTTACATTTTTAATCAATGTGACGTTTTTTTTATTAAAACAATGAACATTGAACTGAAACAGTGGAATTTTCAAGAAAAAAGATACATTTTCAAATAAAATAATAATATTTAAGTAGAATACTTGTATTTCAAACGAAAAATATTAATTTGCAATCAAGAATAATAATTTGTTACCAGAAAGTAAGATTTATTCACAAAATACATGAATTTTTTATGCAATAGTTACATTTTCAAATAAAACAGACAAATTTTCAACCGAATAGTTGGATTTTGATCTAAACTATATCAGTTTTCAACCAAAAATGTAATTGTTGAACTTTAAACAAAAAAGACGAATTTTCAACTAAAATTATGAGTCTTCAACTGGAATAGTTAATTTTTGAACCAAAACGATGAATTTTCAACTAACAGGTGAATTTTCAACCTAGGAGATTAATTTTTACCAAAAAGACGAATTTCCAACAAAATACACGAATTTGCAAATAAAAAAGAGAAATTGTCAACCACAAATTTTATAGTTAAATTTTTAATTTAAAAAATACATTTGTAACCACACATATGAAACTTTAAACAAAGTGATGGAATATTCAACTGGAATAGTTACATTTTCAGTTAATAAATTTTAACTTTCAACAAAAAACGAATTTAAATTTTTAATTTAATAATTTATTAATTTAAATTTTTAGTAATAAACTTAATGTTCAGCTAAGGAAAAAACGAATTTTCAACAAGATAGTTCAGTTTTGAATCAAAAAGATGAATTTTCATTTAAAATGATGAAACTTCACAAAAATTAATTTCTAACAAGAGTGTAATTTTTAACCTATTAATTAAATGTTCATTAAGAAAAATGATTCTAAAAAAATGCAGTAATAGATATTTCCATCAAAAAAGATTTAAAATTTTAATAATTAAAAACAGTTTATTGCAATTAAAAAAAGAGGGCTTTTCAAAATGAGTTCAATTTTTAACTATGAAAGATTTTTCTGACAAGAGATAGAAAATATTAAGTACATTAAATACATGCAGTTTCAACGAGCTACTTGAATTTTCAACTAAAAACGATCGATTTTTGACAAAAAATAGAATAGTTGATTTTTCTGTTTAAAAAAATTAATTTCAAACCAAAAATAAAAACAACGAATTTTCCACAAAATAATTAAATACAGTAATATAAAGCTACTGTTACAAATGAAGAATCATTGCTATTAAATTGTATATTGCAATTTATACGAAAATTTAGCACACACGCGCGAAAAAATTCCCCGACTTTAAAAAGAATTCCCTAAAATTTCCAGTTTTTCAGGTGAGGAAGACGTATGTGAAAAGATAAAAAAAAGTTGTGCCAGCTAAATATCTTACCACATGCAAACTAAATGAATAAATTGGACCTCGCGTCCAAGTTTCGACAATGGAACTGTCCCAGTCAGTAACAAACCCCCTCGTCTAAAAACTAAAAGCGTCAATTTGGAATTGAAAAACGTACCTTATTGAAGGTTTTCCTGGCTGCATCAATTTTTTCACTCGAGAGGAAATACCTCAGCAACGCATTGGCCTGCCACAGAGCTTCTTCCCTCTGACTCGGATAGAAAATTACCCAATCCAAAGCATTGATCTTTTCCAAATCAGCCGCTGTCATTTCTCCCTTCAAGTCCAGAGATTCCAATTCCACGTTCTTCTGTCGAATATTCTCAACGACCAATTTCGTAATCGCTTCAACATTGAGATTCGCCTCTTCCGCGGCAGCGAGGCACTTTTTCCGCTGATCGTATTCCTTTACAGCCTCCAAAAAACTAGCATAGTTCGTAACCTGATCCTCCTGAGGCAGAGTGGCGGTATAATAGGCAACAAGAATCGGGTCGCCAATTTCGATGAGAACTCTGACATATGCTAGAAGCACTTTATTTGCTATTTTGTCGTTGGTGCATTTACCTATCTGGCGAAAGAAAAGAACCAAATGCGACAAAAATCTGAGCAACTGGGAGTCACAAACGCCTAGGTAAATCATCGTTTCGATTTCCTCCATTAACTGTGGAATTTGATCGAGGATTAAGTACTTCTGGATGAGGTGGTCTGGTTTAGTCGCTTGATTACGGATTATGGGATTTTTCGACGCTCGGAGTTCTGTAAAAATGTCTTCAAGAATCATTTCACCCTTCCAGTAATCTTCAGGCATGGATGTGTAGCTCTTTGGCATTGAACCTCTTACTTCTGATTCTACTTTTATGTCTAACAAGCCTTTCATGTAGGCCCACAATGCATCTTGCCACGACATCGATATTGGAAGCAATTGTTGTACGTTGCCACAAAGACTCGCGTAAATCGCACGGTAAAATTGACCTGGAAAATGTTTAAATGGTCTTTTTATTTTATCAGGGTGTCTACTAAAATTCTTGAAAAAAATGCTCTGACAATTCCAGGCTTTTTCCAGGTATAATTTTTCATGGTACGGAGCCATTAAAATATTTCGCATTTTTTCCAAGAATCAACACGGATTCAAAGATTTGGACAAAATTAAGAAGCCTTTTATGATATTTGCTAATTATATATGAAAGTTGAACATAATTTACCTGTAAACTTCACTATGTATGAAAAATGAGTAAAAAATAATCTAGCTACGGAGGCACAATGTCTAAATTATTTTTCTTCAAAGTTCTGCAACAAAAGAAACAAAAAGGAACGTAACGAAAGTTTCCTTACCTTTTTTCTATATAAAATATAATTATTACATAATTTTGACATTATGCCTTCGTAGCCTTATTATACTGCGGTTAGTTTTTAGCCAAATTATTTTTAATTTATCGAAATAATAATTGGAAAATTTTTGCCCCTCAATTTCGTTCGAATGCCTCCTCGTAATATGCATACAGTTTCACGAGTTTATCATAATAATGTTTTTTTCATTGTTTTTAGGGATTCAATTAATATTTTTATTTTAGAAAGCTTTGAAAAATTATATTAAAAGATATTCTTAACTATATTGACACCCTCGATTAATTAAATAATTTATAGATGAATTTTTAGCCAAATAGTTAAATTTTCAACCAGATTAATTTTCTACCAAAAAATAATATTTTTGAAAAAAATCCATCAATCCTTAAACAACCAGTTCAATTTGCAACTAAAAAATATTAATTTCCATAAAAATAGTTGAATTTCGAGCCAGAAAAGGATCACATTTCGACCAAAAATCGAAAAAAGAAAATTGTCGGTTAAGAAAAATTAACAAAAAAACGAATTTACAACCAATGTGATGAATTTTCAACTAATATAATGAATCATCAACTGCAATAGATTAGTTTCAAACAAAAAAGATGAATTTTCAACAAAAACTGGAATGCTTGTTTTGATCTAAAAAAACAGCACAATGCATGAATTTTCAAATTCAATGATTAATATTCAACTGGAATAGATTGATTTTAAACCACAAAATAATACATTTACAACTGAAATTACGAATCGTCAACTAAAATAATTGACTTTTAAGCAAATTAAAAAACTATTTTTATCATAAAATACGGCTTTCAAGTAAAAAAGATCATTCTTCAGACAAAAACGAAGATTTAAATTTTTATTTGAAAAAAATTCATGTTCAACTAAAAAGAAGAATTTTTAACTAAAACAATGGCACTTCCGAAGAAAAAAGTATTTTTCATAAAATATTTCATTTTTCATGAGACACGAATTTTCATTTAAAATTTGATATTTTTTATATTGATCATATATGAGTTTTTTATGTAGCATTGTTTATTCTTGAAGCTATTAACATTTAAATGTTGTTAAATTTGGAACTTATTTATTTTTAAAATGTTCAATTATAAGTTTATTTAATTTTGAATAATTCTAATTTAATATTTTACACTCTTGAATGATCTTCAATCAAACTGCTGTCTTCAAAAGTTTTTCTATTTTAAATATAACTAACTTTTTGAATGATATATAATTCCAAAAATATCGGAAATTAGGTTTTTGAATTGGAAATTATTTTTGAAACAATACCAGTTGAATACCTCTAAATTTGAATTCTTAATAATTATTAGGAAGGATTTGTAATTTGAACTATTTTCAAACAGAAGACTTTGAAATATTTAATATTAATAAAGTATGAGTAATTTTATTTAGCATTCTTTATTCTTTACTTTCGTTCCAGCTAATAAAAAATCCCCTGATTCTTAAAATATATGTTTTCTTTATATGGTTTATCATTTATAAGAACATTCATTCAAATAAAAAGTAAAAATTTGAAACTGACATGAAGGTTCCAGTGAAATTTAAAAAATACCTATTTCACATTACATTATTCCGAAATTGATTTCGTATTTCACAATGAAAAAAAAAGATATACCACATTTATCCCGAAAAACAGCAACGAATATTCGAGGAAATTATAATATCTTCCTTCATTCCTTAAAAAGATCAACAAAAGGTGCTTTATACAGGAGAAATTTAAATCTAAAGATTAGATGATACAATTACAATATGGATTTTTCTAAAAGCATCTCCGTTCATTTAAAAATAATTGATTAAGTCAATAACTAATGACAGTTAAAAAAAAAATGTTATTGCTTGCAATTTGAAATTTTATACTCCTGAACCTGATTAAATCAAATTGGTAAGTTCAAAACTCTTTTACTTTGATATATAATTAATTCTTTAACGATATTCAACTTAAAATATATCGACAATTAAGACTTTCATTTAAAAATTATATATTTTGAAGCAGTATTATTGAAATATATATTTTTCTAAGATTTAATAATTGAATTAGAAATTATTCGATTTCGGACTTTTTCAACTTTAAAATGTTGAACCAATATGTGTACAGATTAAAATGATACAATTCTGAAAGATTTTTCTTTCAAGTCATACAATCTGAAGTTAAGGAAATAAAGAATCTATACATTTAAAATATTTTCAATTCATTTTTCTATGTACGAGCTTCGAAACTATTTTCCGGTTTATATTTATATATTTATATTTGAGTAAATTAAGAAATAATGACATTTTTTCAAAATAGTGGCATCGCTCAAAAAAATGTTCAATAGTAGCGTGAGTCCGAGCTCTGAGAAATGAAAAGCTATACTGACTAAACAAGCTTTAAGTCTTTCAATTAAATTTAAATTAATAACGAAACTATGTACTAAATCGGAATCAATTCACGCTAAATGGACGTGAAACTAAAAAAAAAAAAACTTTACCTACCCACTCGTTTATCTTCGGAAAGTTCCCAGGCACAAAGTTTCCAAAGAGCTCTGTTCGGATTACCCTCTATTGGCAACTTCATATCTTTTAGTGGATTTGTGTAATTTGGATCGTGATATGGAGTCCAACCCAATAAACACGCAGCCCTCCAAGGTTGGCCGCAATGGATAGCCAATGCTTGTGCCTTCTGGAGTCTCCCACATCGAACCTATTTTTAAATGACAAAAAACAAACAATTCACTTTCACTTTGTTGTCATACGGGAAATTTGTCAAGTTATGGCCCATTCATAAAGTACCGCCATCAATTTTTGGCTTCTTACGCCCCCCCCCCCCAGCGAAAATAAGATAGAAAGTTGGCTATTGAATTTTCAACAAAATATTGAAATTTTTGACCAAAAAAGATTTTATATCATACGAGATGAATTTTCAGAACAAAAATACGATTTTTTAACAAAAGAATATTATTCAACCAAACAGTTGCATTAAAACCCAATCGATTAACTTTACAGTAAAAGAGACGAGTGTTCCCAGAAAGTAATTAAAGCTTTAACAAAAAGGGTAAAATTTTCGAGCAAAAAGTCGATTTTTTCGAAAAAAGACAAATTTGTAACCAAGGAGGGTGACTTTTTTTAACATAAAAGATGAATTTTAAATCTAAAACGATGAATTTTTAACAACATAGTTACATTTTTTTACCAAAAATGATCACTTTAACAAGATAGTTTACATTTACAAAAAGAATAAATACATAAATAAATAATAAGTTGAATTTCAACAGTTACATTTCGGAATACAAAAACTCAATTTTTAATTTTCAAAAGAAAAGTTAACTCTCAACCAAGAAAGATGACTGTTTTAAAAAACAAGTGGACTTTTAAATCGGAAAATATGAATTTTTAACGAAAAAAGATAATTTTCAATCATGAAAGATGAATTTTTAAAAAGATAATTGAATTCTCTACTAAAAAGTTGACCTTTCAACAAAATTATTAAATTGTATACCAAAAAGAGAATAGTTAAATTTTTAGATAAAAATGAATTATCAATAAAGTTGTTAAATTTACAACCAAAAATATCTAATGTTCGATCAAAAATGCTCCACAAAAAATCCGAATTTCGAACAAAATACATGAATCTTTAACAAAATTATTTTAAGACAAAAAAACGAATTCTCTACAAAAAAGTTTAATTTTTAACCCAAAAATATGACTTTTCAACCAAAAATTTTAAATTTTAAGCGAATAGTCTAATTTTCTACTAAATTGTTGAATTTTCAGAGAAAAAAGATAAATTCTCAACGAAACATCTAACAGTTGATATTACAACCAAACAATTGTATTTTTAACCAAAAAAGGTAGATTTTCAAACCAAGAAGATTGAATTTCTATCAAGAAAGACAAATTTTTAACACTAAAAATGAACTTTCAACTAAAAAAGATAAATTTCTAAGCAGCAATGGAATATTTTAATTGTCAGTTGAAAACATTCATTTCCGACTAAAAATAAAACGAATTTTCATCAAAATAGTTCACTTTTCAACCAAATAGATGAAACTTCAACTTAAAAAAATTATTTTTAACAAGGATTCTTGATCAAAGAATCATTTCTTCAGGGTCAATAAAATTTAAAAAATCAAATTATTAAGCTAAAAATTTCTCCATTTAAGGTAATAAAAACTTAGCTGCAAATCATTTTAAGTAATCCTGTCATAAATATTAATAATTGAACGATTAAATTTTTGTTATGAAATTAACAATTTTATTTTAAATGTTCGAAACATTTAAATGTTCTTTTAAATTTTTTCAAATTTTAAATTCTTTTGGACATTTTTTTAGAACTACTAAAATTCTTTTAAAATGATTCTAATTCTTCCTAAAATGTTTCCTGCTTTTTTTCAATTCTGAAAAATATAAATATTTTCTTTAAATCTTCCCAATTCATTTTTGACAAGTTTGGAATTCTTTTTAGATCTTTTCAAATATTCTCTTGAAATTAATTTAAAAAAATAAAAAGTCACTTTCAATATTCCTAAGAATCTTGAGAAAATATTTTTTATTCTTTTGAAGCCTTAGATAACTCTTAGAAAGCCTTTATGTTTTGTGTTCGAAATCTGCAAAAATCTATTCTTTTTAATTAGGCAATTGTTCTTTTTTCTGATTACAAAATTTAAATTTGCAGAGTTTCAAATTTTAGACCAAAACAAAATATTTACAATATTTATTTAGGTATAAAGACTTTCCAATTGAAATAATTTAATTTTTAACGTTATAATCCGAAAATGCTAATTTTAAACAGATTCCAAATCGTCTTGTAAAATCAATTAATATTCACTTGTTAATACTTAATGTACAGTTCAATTTTTTAAATCATTATAAATTATATTCACAGTTGTTAAACTAAATTGTTTTTTTATCAAAAAATGTAGTTGTCAAACGCTTCTAATTTATCATTTTTTAAGGCTTTAAAATTCTTTAAATAAAAATTATACGTTTAAAAACTAAAGCGAACAATTTTGAAGTGAAAGATTTTCGTATCACGTATTCTTAACTGGATATAATAATAGAAAAAGATAACAATTCAACTAATGATTTTTAAAAACTGTTAAAATTAATCTTAAACAGAGTTTTTTTAAATATTTCTAAAATTGCCGGTCAAAAAATAAATTCGCTGTCATTTCCGGATCCAACGACCACCCTGTTTCTGGTAATATTTACCTCGATAAACATTCTCTTTTCTAGCCTCTCATCATCCTCTTTGTCCAAATCATGAAGAGGTTTTCCCTCCCTCACTGGTGCATCCGGATCGAGAGATGATACAATGGGCCTGGATGAAGAAAACATAATTCCAAATTGTCGATTGTGAAGCTGGTGAAGTGTATTTTCCCATGCTACAGTTTTGTCCGTGAATTGCTCGATCGACGGTTGTTTATTTGCTTGATCAAGTGCATTCTTTTCCAGCCAATCGATAATCAACTGGTATTCTCTTATAATACTGTCATGTCTATACAGAGCATCTATCGCCTCTTTCTCAGACATATTTGAATTCATATCTATATCCATGTCTTTTTGATAACCTGGTGTATTTAGTCGATTCTGGTAGAGACAATATACCAAACGCCAGGTGTTTCTCTCGTTTTCTAAATTAACTTCTTCAGTCGAAAGTTCTCTACTCTCCACTTTCGCTTGCATACCTAGATATTAAAGCAATAAACTATTAAAATTATATGATAATGTTGTAGGGATTAAGGAAAATCAGGGTATTGGCTAAAAACCTACGAAATTGGCTAAATATGGAAGTTTACGAAAATCTTCGATTCAGATGTTACCTTTGCTCTAAATTCCTGGTTTATTCAGGAATTTAGAACACTTTCAGGTCATTTCTCCATATTCCCAGAGTGTTTGGGTATTTAGAAATACCTGAAATTTAAAAATAAATTAGTCTTTATTTTGATTTAGAATTCATTTCGAATTTAAAATTTAAATACATTAGAGTTTATTCATATTATTTATCACAACTCTGATCCGTCAAAGACTAAAAAATTTAAGTATCAAGTGCCATAATAAATTATCAACTGATTTTTCAATTCTTAAATTTCATGCATTTTTTCACTTTCATCTCTTATTAAAATATCCTTGACACTTTCCATCCTGCGCTTTGGCTAACTTCACCGATTACTCCTTGTATATTTTTTTATTTCTTGTAACTTTGGGATCGTTCACATATTACGTAAGGATGTTTTCTTTTGTTTATATCGTTGTGTCATTTTTTATTTAATGGCAACTTTATTCTCATCTTTATTTAAACAAAAGAAAACAGCCACTAATCGACTAAGATTTCAAGTCAAATTATATTGCATTTCCAACAAAATAATAAAATTATTAACTAGAAAAGATTTTCTACCACAAGAGATGAATTTTCAACCCAAACAGACGAATTTTCAACAACATAATTAATTTTGAACCCAACAGTTGCGTTTCAAATCAATTAGATAAACTTCACGGCAAAAAGACTCATTTTTCGATAACAGTTCAATGTTCAAAGAAAAATTTATTTTCAACCGAGCAAAATTACTTTTCTACCATTAAATATGATTTTTAAATAAAAAAATACGAGTTTTTAACCAAAAAGTTAAACTGACAAACAAAAAAAGATGCATTTTCAAATGAATTGAATTTTCGACTAAAAAGTTCACTTTGAACCAAGAAAAATGACTGCTCTGTCATGAAAGAGGAATTTTGAACCAAATAGTTGACACCGCAACCAAAAAGATGAATTTTGAACAAAGTTTATCTTTAACCAAAAAGACGAACTTTTAACAAAATACATGAATTTTCTATCAAATAATTCATTTTTCAACTAGTAAAGGATAAATTACCAAGGAAAAATATAAGAGTTAAATTTTCAGATATAAAAATTAATTTTAATCAGAAAAAATACGAATGTGCAACAAAAAACTTACATTTTTAAACAAAGAGGTGAATTAAAAAAATGCAGTTGATTTTCAAACAAAAAGAAGATTAATTTTTAGCCAAATAGTTCAATTTTCAACGAAAAGGAATAAGTTTTCACCAAGAAGATTAATGTTCTACTAAAACAGACGAATTTTCAACAAAATTTTTTTTTACCTAAAAAGGATAATATTATTAACAGAAATGGAGTAGGTGAATATTCATTTCTTAAAATTAATATTCAACTGGATTAGTTAAATTTTTAGAAGAAAAAATTTTGAATGAAAAAAAATATTTGTCAAAGTTATGAAATATGCAACTATAGAGATGAATTTAAAATAATAACGAATTTTTAACCAAGAAGATTAGCTTACTACCAAAAATAAGAATTTTCCGCAAAATGCATTCATTATTTACTAAAAAATATAAACTTTTATTCAAAAATATAATAGGTAAGTATTCAGATTAAAAAATTAATTTTTAACTAGAGCTGAATTTTTAATTAAAATTATGGACTATTGAAACAGATTAAAACTAATAATTGCAATTATATAATTAAATTATTAACTGAAATAGTGCAATTTTCAGTTTATAAAAATTAATTTTTAGCAAAACAAAAGAATTGTCGACATAATCAATAAATTTACAACCAAAGAGATGAATTTGCAATTAAGAAAAAATTTTCAGTCAAGTGAGAAAAAAATTGCGACCAATCCGTAAACTTTTCAAACAAAAAGATGGATATTCAACCAAAAAGATTAGTTTTCTACCGAAAAATGACTAGCTTTCAACTAAATAAATGAATTTTCAATCAAATAGTTAAATTTTAAAGTAAAAAATATACATTTTCAAACAAAAATAGAATAGTTAAATTTGCAGTTGCAAAAATTAATTCCTAACAAAACACGCGTTTTCAACAAAATCCAGTAATATAAAGCTACTTTTACAAATGAAAAACGTTGTTATATAATTCTATTTTACAATGTAAAACAAACTTAAGCTCCCTCTCGAAAAAATTCGCTGACTTTCAGCCAAATTCCCTGACATTTCCAGATATATTAAAATTCGCTAACATTTCCAAATTTTCCAGGTGAGTGGAGACCCTGGATATAATAGAATTTATTAGACTGATTTTTAAGCCTCCATATCACTATTCATTGACATCTATGTTTATAAAATATGAATCAAAATAAAGACTAATTCTATGCTTAAGTTTCAGATTTCTCTAAATACCTAAAACGCTCTGGAGTTTAGAGAAATGAACTGAATATGTTCTAAATTCCTGAATAAACCAGGGATTTAGAGAAAACTTAATAGCTGAATAGAATATTTTCCTAAAGTCCCGCGTTTAGCTAATTCTCTAGTTTTTTGCAAAAACCCTCATTTCTCTAATTAACTACGGCATACACATAAAGCTATCAATAAAAATAACTAGAAAGAAGGTAGCTGAATCACCTGAAAACAATAGTTTTCCTTCTACTAATTATTTCTAAATAAAATGTGTACATGTCATAATTAAACTGACCTCGCATTAACTCCAAAGTATCCGTGCAATTCTGAATAAAATCAGCAACAGTATTAAAAACCTCAGGTTCGGACAAATGTGCTTGTGTACTCTCCAAAAATTCATAATACAATTTGGAGTTCACGTCGCGCCAAGGTTCCTTAGATTTCAAAATAATTCCTGTTGCGGCACTATCATCCATCATTTCTCTTAATGTAACGTCTGCTTTTTCCGAATTTGCCATAATATCTCGCAATTCGTGAGGTGTAAGAGTAACCGAAGTGTCCAACTCCGAAAAATCATGTTGGCCAAATTTTGGATTCATGTAGGGTCTAGCCAACATTCTCGGGCTGAGCATATCTTCTTGGTTCCTCCTGGAAAGATTTGTGTGGTCCAAAGAACTTCTTCGTAAGGAATCATTGTGATTTATGCCACTTTTATTAGTTAACCTTAAAAACGATCTACGCTTTACGTTATCCTCCATGTTTTCACTGACACTTTGCCGCCCGGCGGGGATCAACATGAATATATGAATGCAAACGGTTTTCAGGGACAGCAACAACACAAAAATTAATTTCGACTAGATGCAGCCAATTAGGTATTTTCACTTTAACACTCAGCTAACTTCACTTCATTGATTGCTGAGGGTAGCTAAAGGGAAAAACAAGGGGCCAAATGCATGAGATTCAGTCCATTTTTGCTCTATTTTGCTAATATCTTCGTAAAAGCTAATTTTTTCTGCATAAGTGTATTAAAAAAAAATTTTGTTTTTTTAATTACTATTTAATGTTATAATGAAATGCTAATAAGTATTATTCATTACAAAGATATTACAGAAATAAAGTTTTGTTCCATTCATTTGGTCGTTTGTTTTCCCCGCAGCTTTTGATGAAGTGAAGTTAGCTGATGGTTGAAGTGAAATCACCTAATGCAACCAACCTTCTTTCAGAAGCGCGAGTTTTAAAATTCAAGTTGATAATTTTATAATTTTCTTTTTATTAAAATGCATTTAATATTACGTTCATCATTACATACTATTATAAATGATAATAGGTAATATTGAACGTAGTATTGAATGCATTTTAATTATTGGTCAAGTCACTGGTACACCATAACTTGTACATAATTTCTCAATTTATGGAACATTATTGTTTTTTACTATGTAATAATGCATAACTAATTCTTCAGCTAGTGAATTTTATAATTAAAAACAAACAATTTTTCGATAAAAGTTGATTCTATTAAATCTCTTTTAATTAAAAAGTCTACAATTTGGTTGAAGGCTTAACTATTTTGTTGAAAAATAATTTTTTATCTAAAAACTATTGTAGTTAATTGCAAATTTAACTAATACATTTTTGGCTGACAATTTACCGTTTTTTAATTGAGATTTTTTATTTGAGAATCTTTTTTGGTTTGAAAGTTGAACTACATTGTTAAACATTAATTTTATTGGTTAAGGAATAACTTTTAAAATTATCATTAAAAATTAATTTTATTTATTAATTTAGAGATTTAACTAATTTATTGAAAATATGTTGATTTTTGATTGAAAATTGATTTTTTAAACTGAAAATTTAACCATTCAATTTATGTTTGGAAATTAATTAATTAATTAATTATTTGGAAAATAAAGGACAAAAAATTTTAACTGAAATTTAAACAGTTGAATTTTCAACGAAGTTGAAAAATCAATGATTCAATTTTGAATTGAGAATTCATCATTTTCGGTTATAATTCAACTACTTGGTTGACAGTTGAACTACTTTGTTAAGCATTCATTTCATTGATTAATGATTCATTTTTGACATTCATTAAAAATCAATTTTATTGCTTTAAGATTTAACTATTAAAATTAAAATAAGTTGATTTTTGGTTAAAAAATTTTTTTTATGCAGACATTTGAACTATTCCATTTATGGTTGGAAATTAATCGTCTTTTGATTAAAATTAAATTATGTGGTTAAAAAGTGATGTATTTAACTGTGAATTCCTTTATTTTTTGGCATAAAATTATTGTTCTTGATTCAAAATTCAACTATTTCATTTTCGGTTGAAAATTGTTCGGGTTTAGTTTAAATTTCAACTGTTTTATTGACAAAATTTTTGTACTGTAAAAATCATATTTTCAAGCAGAATATTTAAACATCTCGTAAAGAATTAATCTATTTGACTTCAAAATTCAACAATATGGTTGCCATTTTTTTCTTTCTTGAATGAAAAAAATTTGTTGGTTGAAAACTCATTTTTTTGTGTGTGGAAGTTTAATCTATTTTAGTTAAATGTAGACCTATTTGGATGAAAATTGATTTATTTTGTTTGAATATTCAATTATTCTGTTAAAAATTATTCTTGTCGGTTGAATTCAACTGTTTTTACCTAGAACGTTACTAATTAAATTTTTTGTTTAGAATTTCTCTTTTTTATTGACAATTCAACTACTTGATCGAAAGTTGAGCCTATTTGTTAAAAATTAATTTTCTTTGTTGAAGATTTATAACTTTAGTTGATAATTCAACAATATTGTTAAAAATCCAATTATTTTATTAAAAAAAAAGTAATCTTTTGTGGTAGAAAATACAAGTGTTTATCGAATGTTCCGTTTTTTGAGTGCAACAGTTTGGTAAAAAATTAAATCAATTAATTAAAAAAATGTTTTTTACTTTTAATATTTTTTGGTTAAATCCGCATTTTTTTGTATTTTCAATTCAAATCTTTATTTGGTGAAATATAGAAAATTAAATTTTTTATTAAGAATTAACATTTTGTATTGAAAATTCCAATCATTGGTTGAAAGTTGATATTCTTTGCTAAGAATTCATTTTTTAGTTCATGATTCCTCATTACATAATTGAAAATTCTATTATTTTATTAAAATTGTAATTATTTTGTTAAACAATCATCTTTTTTGGTCGAAAAATAAACTTAATTGCTGAACACTCGTCTTTTTGGATAGCAAAATCGTCCTTTTGGGTTGAAAATTCAACTGTCTTTGAAGAAGTTCAACTTCTTGCCCAGTGGATAAAAAAATTAAAGATGTCCTAGACACGTCTTTGGGACATCCCTAAGACGACTTTTACAAGATGTATTTTGCACAACCTAGGGATGCTGTTTAGACGTCTAATGTCAGTCCGAAAGATGTCCCAAGAACGGCCATGTCTTTAAGACGTATTTAGGACATCTTTAGAACATTGGACGTCTTAAAGACGTTGATTGGGCTGACATAGGACTTCCTGGGAACGTCCCAAGGACGTTCTTGGGATTTTCAGAGTTTTGTGTCCACTGGGTGACTAGAAAATTCAACTATTTGGTTCAAAATGCTTGTGTTTTAGTTGAGGATTCAACTATTATATTGGATATCCGTATTTCTTGGTTCAATTCAATTGTTTTTTATTTAAATTTAATTACTTTTTGGTTAAAATATTAACTTTGTTATTTTTCGTTTAGAATTGATTTTTTTAAACTCTACTAACTAATTGAAATTGAATTTTTGTTAAACAGGCATCTTTTTGTGGTAGAAAATTTCTTGCTAAAAATTCACATTTCGTGGTCGGACATTTAACTGTCGAACTATCTTACGAGAAATCGCTTTTTTGGTTTAAAGGCTCAACTATTTTTTTTAAATGCGACTGTTTGTGGTTGAAGTTCAATATTTTTCATTTGAAAATTCGACAATTTGATTAAAAATTCATCTTTGCAGGTATCAAATTCAACTATTTGGGTAAAAATTGAATTATTTTCTAAAACATTCTACTTATTATATTGAAAATTCAAGAGCCCACTTTTTTGATAAATCGTCACTTTTTATAGAAAATCAATCTTTATTATTTGAAAATTAAAATTTTTGTTAAAACTGCAATATATTTAGCAAGCGTGAACTCTAAAAAAAGGTAAAAATGCTTTTGATGTGAATAAAATATTTCTGTCAGTCACAAAGACAAATAATAGTCTCATTCAGAGAAAAATAATTATTTCTTCAAGATTTAAATTATCCCTTCCACGAGAAAATGCATTGCATTCTCAACTTTTTTGATTATTTTACAGTCTACAAGAAACAATAAACTGTACGATTTTCATTTCTTTTTACATCATCATCCTAATGAGAAGGTATTGGTTTTATGTGAAAAATGACTTTCGTGGACTGCTGTAAACACTGTAGATCAAAATACGAACAATTTATCCCTATTACTTTTTTGATAAAATAAAAATGACCAAAGTTATAGCATTTTCAAAATCCAAAAACCCAAACGAAAATGAGCATTTGAAGCCAAGCAAAACGTAATATGGGAAAAAGTCAAAATTACATTTTTGTAGGATAAGTGGTTTTTATTTTATTTTCCGAAAACAACATTGAAAATACAAAAATTATATTTTTGTACAACGATACACGGTACGAGAATAAGTGAGACAAAATTTATTCAACCAAAAAAAGAATTCAAAAGTTTTTAAGAATATTTTTTTGATAGGATACGTAGTTTTTCATTTAATCGTAAAAAATAAGATTAAAATTAAAAAAAAAAAAACAAGGCAATAAGAATAAGAATGTTACAATTTTCATGCATATTATGAATTGTAATGATTACATTTATTGAGATGATAAATGTATCATTTAGACCTCCATATTGAATTTGAATTCAGATTCGTAATTAGCGGCCCAAAAATTTCCCCGAAACGCCAGTTTGAAGCACGGAACTTACTTTTTTCCCCGCCATATTATTGCCAAAATTTTTCATTTATACGATAGATTTGTGATCAGCGGCCCAAAAAAAAACCCTTATACGTTACTTCCAGCTAATGTACTTTTTTGTATTAGCCACAATTACATTTAGTGTGTAAAAGGCCGTATTTTTCAAAATGTTAATTTATAAAATCCATTCCGTTAAAAAATAAAATATTTTCAAAATTTCTTAACGTCAAATGAAATTAAATTAAGAGTAAATCAGAATTTAAATTTCTCTTTAACGTCTACCAGGCCAGGCAACACCTGGAAATCAGGGGAAAGTATGGGAATTTTTTGGTGTGGGTAAAGTCAGAGATTGTAAAAAAAGTTCCAGGTTAGGGAGTTTCTGTAAGAAGCACTGTTAACCTCGTTTTAAAAAAAAATTCACATGGTTTTAAACAAATTACAAGAACAAAAAGCAGATTCAAATGCTTTTTGTTCTTGTAATTTGTTTAAAACCAT
>JAAAKG020132588.1:0-14459 GCA_010014905.2 Druon quercuslanigerum
GAATTCGAGGAGGGCAAATTTAAAGCTCTGAAAGAAAGCAACACAGCGAGACTGGAAATATTCAGGGATCTTCTGAGTTCACATCTGGACATTAAAGTCACATCACATCTTCGTCCACCACCAGTTTATAGTCCGGGCTTTTTTCTGGGGAGACATGAGGTTTGCTTTATATTTTTCTTTTAAGTCTAGGTAAAATTTGAAAAAGTTCGATCAATATCTTGATGTGCGGCGGGGCAAAACTATGTTTTTTCCTACTAATTTTGAAGAATTGCACAGTCAAAATGTGAATAAAGTAGTCAGCCCTTTTTATGTGAAAATCAATTTTAAGAACATTTTTTTACATATTTTAAATCAGAGGCGGCAGAGCTCTAGGGGACAGAGTGGCAATGCCTCCCTTCCCCTAGAAATCGACCAGTGATATCTTTTAACTCTTTGTTGCTTCGTTCAATCTTTGAAATTTATCTAGAATCTTTATGAAATAATAGAAGTTTTTCTCAAATCTTTTAAATCTGTCTGAAATCTTTGCGAAATATTTGAAATATTTTTTAAATCTTTCTAAAATCTTTGAGATATCATCGAAATCTTTATCTCTTTATAATCTATCTGAAATATTTCTGAAATTATTTCAGTTCATATTAGAAATATTTTTGACATATTCAGTAATATTGGTGAAATTGTTGAAATCTTTCAGAAATCATTGAAATCTTTGAATTTTTTCTGAAAGCATTCCAAAATATTTTTAATTTTTGTTTAAGCTTTTAAATCTATCTGAGATTTTTGTGAAATAAAAGAATTCTTTAGAATCTTTGTGAAATCTTTATATGAAATCTTCGAAAAATCATTGCAATTTTGTCCAATCTTTGCAAATCTTTGAAAAATATTTAAATACATTTGGTAATATTTCGGAAACTATTGAAATCTTTGTAAAAAATTTCAGAAATCATGGAAAACTTTTAAATCTTTGTGAAATCTTTGAAAAATTATTGCAATCTTTGTCAAATCTTTATGAATCTTTTGAATCAATCCGAAAAATCCTTTATTTATTACTTATTATTTATCATTTATGTTATATTATAACATAGTATAATAGTACTATTACTAGAAAAAAAGCTCAGCCACTTCTGTTTTAAAATATTGTTTAAGAAGTGTTATTCCATATTCAAAACGGAATGAAAAAGTATTTATAAACAATTGGATAAATTTAAAACTGTTTTTCATGGAGGTTTTGAATATTAGAAATATTACTTTTTGAAATAAGTAAACACTAATTCTGTGTGGCTTTTTTTTTATTATTGTTTAGAAAGTGTTAAACAAGTATTATGAAAGAATTGGATAAATTGAAAAACGCGCATTTTATCGTGTTCTTTGTATAGGTGAAAATTGTTTTTTGTCTTTCAGGTTATTAAATTTTCTTTATTATTTACTACTTTTGGAAAGTCTTAAAATATTTTAATTATAATGATTAAAAAAAGAGAATTGAGCTCTTCTCGAAAGAATTAAAATTCATCATATTATATTCAATATAATCAGTATTCTTGTAAGATTTCAGTATTTTCAGATTTTATGGGACAAAATCTAATTTTTGCATATTTTAAGAAAGTAAAATAATTTATGAAAGCTTTCCAGAGTATTTGGATATATTGCTGAGCATGTAGAAAATTTAGCGCACTCGAAATTGACCTAAAAAAAATGAGAAGGTTTTAGGAATTAAAATGGTCAGACCTGGAATTGCTTTTCTCACTAGCTAAGTCTACTACAATTTTTAGGTCAATTTTAAGAGCGATAAAATTTTCTAAAGAGACAGAAACGTTTGAATTTCTTAATCTTATTTTAGTCTTGCGGAACCTTAGGATGTTGGTCGATCTATTTTAAATTTTTACTCGAAATTAAATTTTTCAGCGCTAGTCTCTTTTTGTTTAAGATTTTGTTTCGCCGAACCTTAATTGGCAATCATAGTGGCCGGATCCTGAATGGATTGCTTTTATCACTAGCTAAGTCTTCTAAATTTTTTGTAGGAAAATTTTGAGAGCAACAAAATTTTCTACCGATTCTAAAATATTTGATGATAGTTTTCAAAGATTTTAAGCACTGTTTTAATTTCTCGAGGTACATGACAATAAGTTTTTGTCCCCATTTTTCTCCACATTTTTGAAAATCGGGCATATATTATTTATGTTACAAAAAAAATTCAGCGATTTGTGCAAAACTCTTAGAATTACAAATTTGCTAAACTTATTTTAGTCTCGCGGAACCTCAGGATATTAATCAATCCATTTCAAATTTTACACGCAAAATCAAATTTTTCAGTGCTAGGTTGTTCATAATTTTTTATTTTATTTTCGACCCACCCAAAATGGCCGTAATATTTGCGCTTCACCGCTTATTTCCATAGTATGAAATCCTGCAATAGTCTTGAAAAATTAGTTCAAAATATTTAGGAGCTTTCCTAAAGAGAGTAAATCCTGTTGTAATCGACTTGTCCGCAGATGATAGACTAGAAGATCGATATCACGTAGAACCCTTAATCCCTCTGCTTGTCAGTGCATGCATTCGAAATCAATAGTGCAAACAAATTCGATGTAACTTGCGTTATCCGTTGTCCAGTTGAAATTAGAAATGCTGAAGAAGTTGCAAGATAAGATGCAACCCAACGACATTCTGAAAAGTGGGAAAATGGAAATTCAGTTTTGTGGAACAAACACAAAAGCCAGATCAGCATCATCCTCTTTTTTACCAGTCATGGTGCATCGGTGCCCTGAAAACTTTTCCACCGTAGAGTACTTCGAGGTACTTAAATTATTTTAATACTTGTTTCGTCTTTTTTAGTAGTTTAATACCTCTAATTATCAATAAACTTTTTTCATCTTCTCAGAATCTAAGTGCAGAAGAAGTGGGTCGTTTGGTAATTTACTCGGATGTCATGTCGTCTTCGATGGATGTTGTAGCAAATTGTCAATTGCATCATGGGTTGGCTGTAATTCCGTGTCGACAAACAAGAGGCCAAGGTAATTTCGATCTATAATTTCAGGAATTTACTTTATCAATAAAGCAAATAGTTATTAAACCTTAAATTTCCTCTTTTTTCTTTATTTTGTAATTAGGGCGTGGAAGGAATGAGTGGTTGAGTCCAAAAGGCTGTGCAATGTTTACTTTGCAACTTCACATTCCCTTAGATTCCGTTTTAGGGAAACGGATTTCGCTTTTACAACACTTGATCGCTGTGGCCGTTGTTTCTGCAGTAAAATCAATACCTGGTTACGAGGTAATTATGCTAAATTAATTAAATATATTAATTTAATATGAGTTAGATTTTAAACTCTGACCTTGTCAGTTAAGTTTATAAACAGAAAAATTAAATAAAAATCTATCTTAAATTCTGGTGCGATTTCCGCAATAGTGTGTTTGAATTCTTTTGCAAAGTTTTTTTAAATTAATAAAATTATAATTTAAATTAATATCATTATGATAATTTTTTTTAGGGTATTGATCTTAGAGTTAAGTGGCCTAATGATATCTACTCGAGTGATGAATCTAAAGTAGGAGGACTAATTATTACAACTCTCGTTGAACAGTCCATGGCAATTTGTAATATAGGTAGTTATAAAACAATTGAAAAATTAATCAACCTTGTTTGCATTTTTTCTGCAGTTCTAAGATTAAATAATGCAATGTATTTGATTTCAATTTTTAACAAAGTCCTTTTTTTTAATATACCTCTAGGTACTGGAGTGAATCTTTCGAACAATTCTCCCACCGTGTGTATCAATGAATTGATTTCTCGCTATAATAAAAAGACAGGCACCACTTTAAACCAATTATCCTACGAGCAATTTTTGGCTATCGTATTCAGCGAGATCGAACGTCTGCTCAAAATTGTACAAAAGGATAATATTGAATATTTGTACGAAATTTATTACAAATATTGGCTACACACGTAAGTATTAAAAGTATTTGTATTATTCTATAAATAAATGAAATTTTGTATTAAAATTAGAGTTTGAAAAATTAATGATTACATTTGAAATCATTTGAATTTCCGGAAGCCTCCAATCTGAAAAGCCTGAAAATTACATGAGAGCACAATTATTCCAGTTATTTCTTACTAATCTGATAATTTTCTCTTAATTTATAGCAATGCGGAAATAACAGTTGTCTCCGAAACTGGAACCTCCCAAGAAGCGAAAGTGATTGGTATCGACACGTTCGGTTTTCTAGAAGTCCAAGGGAAAAATGGCAAAACATTCACTGTTCATCCAGACGGAAACAGTTTCGATATTTTAAAAGGATTAATAACTCCAAAGAACTAATATCATTCCTAATAAAAATCATGATAGAAGATAGATTATGATAGAAGATGTAGAAGCTTCAAGAATAGAACATAACAGCTTAAAGATCAAACAGTGTTCACACGACAGTTTTCATTTTCATATAATAATTGTGTTTCGTTGCAAATGAAAAACTCTTGTTCAAACATTGACGAACTTTGTAGTTAGTAGAAAACTAGTCTTTCAAATTTATACTGATAATTTATATAACGAAACTAGCTTCTTTTCTAAATTAAAATATTCTCTTGTGGCTTAAAATCTTCTTAAGCAAGAAGTGAACTGAAAAGTTCTTCGTTTTCGAAGAATCATCTGCATTTTTGTTGATAGTTTCTTAGGTGTTTCTAAGAAAAATATGACTGAATTAATATTCGTATGTGTTCAACTTTCCGGTCAATTTGTAAAAATAATTCTAGGTGTATATTTTTTATCACTTAACTGTCTACAAATTTAACTCTACAATGCAAAAATCTATAAAAAGATCTATTAAAATCAGTAAATCCAAGAAAAAAATGCAAACTTTTATAGACTTTCACAGTGCGTTTATCCAAGATTATCTCGTAAGATTAAATCTCATTTTCAGAAAATGCAATCCACATAATATATCTATGTGCTACGATAAGATGTCTTCAAACTTGAAATACTGCCTATATATATATATGTGACCTACATCCGTAAATAATGAAAGCTCTATCGTAACGTTTATCGAGTCGAAAAACTTTATCAGATGTAAACTATGTGGTTATTGTTAATTGTTGAAATTATATTTCTTTTTGTTACACGTGTACATGTTATAAAATAAATCCACGAGCCTGTCTTATCCCTCAAATCTCTTGAAAATTAAGAATATGTATACTTAGAGATTCCAAACTGGACTAAAGTAACAAGAGAAAGGTTAAAAATGTAATATATTGTGGCAAGTTCTTTTTATATAAAGTTATCTAATATCAAAATCAAATCAAAGCAAGATGATTACAAATGCATTCTTTTGAGACAAGAAATTGTTGCCGTTCTCTTGCGTATCGCTTTAGTTGAGAAGACTCGAAAACTTGGTTTATTGAAGATCAAACGAACTTACAAGTGAAGTTCGATCATAATTATCCGAGTTCCTTGTTCAAAGAGATTAACGATAAGTAGTACGGTCCTATGACACCAGATGACGTCACTTTTCGGAGTATCTCGCAAGTAAAAATGAAACCTATATCCCTTGTCGTGCAGGTCCGGACTCCGGTGAGCCATTACAGAGTGTAACATGGGTGGGATATTACTTATTATCTAATTAGTAATCACGGGAGGGACGTTAATATCTTTGAACAAGGAACTCGGATAATTATGATCGAACTTCACTTGTAAGTTCGTTTGATCTTCAATTATCCGTGGTTCCTTGCTCTTCAGAGATAAGCTATATGTAGATGTTTAGAGTAAAAATCAATGATATTGCCAAATAACATATTCATGAACTTCGTTTATAATGAGATCTTTAGCGTAATTAAGTTGCAAATGATTAAAACCTTATTCATCAATACAAACACTTTCAGCAAAAGTTGTTTCTACATTAGTTATTTGACGATTATAAAATTTTTCAAAAACATTGGATTCGTGTGACCAACCCGCCGCCTGCTTTATGACATTTATACTGAGATCTTTTTGAAAAGCTTTAGAAGCAGAAGCGTGTCTCGTAGAGTGGCTTGTAAAATGTTCATCTATTTTACAAATTTTTAATACCGATTTTAGCCATATACTAATGGTCTGAGATGTTGCCTCCTTGTGGGGCTTTTTTATTGTCAGAAATAATGCCTGTTTATCCTTCCTCATTGCTTTCGTGTAATCAATATAGTAAATGATAGTTTTTGCAATGCAAACATGAGGTCTAGTAGGAAAAAACGGTAAAAAGACATACGGTTGGTTCACTCCTGGTCTCGAAGTCTTAACTAAATCGAAAATTCCTAATTGTACGCCCTCCGAGAATATTTTTATTCCTTCTAGTTTTAACAACGATAAAGATTGTACTCTAAATCCTGTTCCTAGTGCCAGCAACATTGCTCATTTAAGTTTTAGCCTTTCTAGCGTTAAAGATTCTAATGGAAACCAGGTTTCTAGCTCTTTTAAAACAACATTTACATCCCAAGTATTACTGTATTTTGGTTGAGATGGCCTTAGCCGAAAAATTAATGCAGCATATTGAGCCCCGCCATTAACCTGATTCGTCGAAAATTTCAATACAAAGTTTAGGCTCTCATTAAAAACATTTAGATTATTAGAACTACAGAAGGAACACCACTTTTTCAAAGCCGAGCTATATTGTTTATGTGTTCTCTGATAAAAAATTTAATATAATCTCAATCGAAGATTCATCTAATCCTCACCTTCTGTAGATTTCCCCGATAAGATTCCTGCAATCAAAGTGAGCTGATCGCACAGTGGATGCTCTAAAGTTCTACAAGGAGATATTAATAATGATCTAGAAGGTTCGAAAATTAATGGATTTCCTTTCAACAATTTTTGAAAACTAGGATACCATAGTTGACTGGTCCAGTATGGCACAACTATGATGCTTAAAGTATTATCCTCTCGGATTTTCTTTAAAATTAACAGCATTAACAGCATACGCTTCTGGGTCCCTTTCCCATGAACAAAATACTGTACATTTCCTATTTACCCTAGTTGCAAACAGATCAATGTCGGGATTGTCAAATTCTCTTACAATGCGTTTAAAAACGTAGTCCGCAATTTCCCATTCCGTGTCTACGTTAGAAATTCTAGATACCTCATCTGCTGGATTTTCTTTTGAAGCTACATATTCCGCAAAAAATCCAAATGTTGCGTTCTATGCACCATACCCATATGGATTTGGCAAATATTATTTAAATGTGTGAACTTAATTCCCCCCATTTTATTAATGTATGAAATTGCCACCGTGTTATCAATCCTTAATAGGATCTGGAAATTCCGATCGTCTTTAGCGAAACACTTGAGGGCGAAGAAAGCTGCCAGTAATTCTAAAAAATTTATATGGCGTGATCTTTCTTGGGCATTCCAAACCCCATGGGTACTCTGATTATCGCAAACAGCTCCCTATCCAATGTTCGAGGCGTCCGGGAAAATCTCTTTGTCAAATTTGAATTTACGAATGTAATTAAAAGCTGTTAAAATTTCCTGGTCCCACCAAACCAGATCTTTTAAGGCCAAATCAGTGAATTTTATTATCTTCTTTGGATTACATAATTTGATTGGTCCTTGCAACCATTTTATTCTCTATAGTTCTTTATAATAAATCCAACCTGACGTAACTGCAGGACAAGCTACAACCAAAGTTCCTTTTAAGCTTAACAGTTCACCAAACTCGCAAAACTTTTTAGTTAAAACCTTATTTACAGTATTTTTATATGCCCTTTCTTTTTATCTGTAAGGTAAATTAACATTTTTTCTGAGTTCAAAAAGAAACCTAAATGTTTACAAATTTGTTTTGGCTCGAGTTCTGATTTTTTTAAATTTACTATGAATCCCAGATTAATCAATGTGTTTTTTACGAATTCAGTTTTAGCACTACATTCTTCAAATATAAGGACATGTGCTCAAACCAAAAGGTAGAACCGTAAACTGAAGTAAATTACTGTTGTAAATAAATCTTAGATATTTTCTATGTTCAGGGCTAACTGGTATCATGAAATACGCATATTTTACATCAGTGCTACACATAAAATCTATATCTTCGAGAATGTTTATTGCTGTACGAATATCCTCCATCTTGAAGTGCTGTGAAAGTACAAACCTATTAAAATCCTTTAAATTTAATATAAATCTGTAACCACCATCTGGCTTTGGCGATAAAAAATATGGTGATATGAACTGATCTTTCGAACTTCCAGTTATTTCGACTGCCCCCATTTGTTGTAACCTGAATGGTGGTAGGCGCGCGTAGCAGGCAGGGTCTCGGGTCACCTGTTGTATATGTTGACCATTCAAGACATGATCTCTCGCATGCGTTGAAATTCAACACACCTGGGTAAGGTGTCCTGTCCAAGAGTGTACATATGCAACCATGTTCATGCACGCAGGGATCTGCAAGGATGGACGAACCCTCTCGTTAGCATGCTCTTGGGAAAAACTATGACACCGCCAAATGAAGTTAAAAAAAAACACGTTTCAAAACGATCGATTGCGCAGAGCACCCGACAATGGGTTTGCAAATTGTGCTGATCACCCTTGTAGAGTTCGGGTAACTATATATAATTTGGATAGACGGATCGACTCAGAGATGACTACTTCCTACCACTGGTAGTGCTTGCTACTCTATCCCAAGAGAGAAATATCAGTGGCCACTGAGGCCATAAAGCTAAAAATGATGCAATTTTGAGAAATAAAAGGATGGAAAAAAGTAACCAAGAGCAATTTTAACAAAGAGAAGAATCTTAAAAGTTCCTAGATTTCAAATGTCTTATTTTTAAATTTATAACTGCAAAATTCCAAATTATTTTAATTTCGTGATGAAATTTGACCTCATGTCTCTGTCTGGGTCCGTTCGTCTAAGGACGTTCGGTCTTGACATTTATAAGAAGCCACACATTCGAATTAAAGTATTCCTCTACTAAGGTGGAAACTTGAAAATCAGTGAACCACGCCTAAACTCTGCACTTTTATGACAGCCTGGGCAAACTGGATAAAATTTCGTCTTTTCTCGCTGATGTTCTATCATGGGACTAAGTATAGACTGCTACGATACCAACGTTATGCCTGTTTGCAGATGATACATACATGATGATACGCATGCACAATCTGTGGTGTCAAAAACACCCAGATCTTCCACACGTTTCGCAATGGGCGTTGCGTAGACAAACCAGAGAAAGCGACATTAGGAATAATTGCGGAAGGCAGATATATCCTGAGAGGTGACAGAAATTTCAGGACAAGAAGGAATATCAACATTAAGCATGAAGTTTTCTCCCATCCGACAAGAGCTTAGGCTGATGCAAAACGAAAGCTAAAACCGAGGATGGCTGAAAAGATCAAGAAACGCTTACATCAACTGAACAAAAAGCTTGGATGGGGCAAAAAAGAATGCGTCCCGTATTTAGTGTGTGATTGACTACATAACATCCCTGTAAAAAGGAGAGCATTGTAGTTGATCATATGGTATTCAAGACATTGTGCGCTTTAATTCCTATAAATACAAACACATTCCGTTTTGTTCGAATGCGATCCTTGGCATTCGACCGATTTCGCTCGATTCACTTTGAATCGACAAAAAAATTATGACATTCAAGTGGCTTCTTTGTGACGCCATTAATTTAATATTATTGAATGCAGTTGAATGACCCTGTCAGTTCAATGTCATGCAATGCCTTAAGTGGTCGGAGGTACAGAATGGAGCTAATGCCGTTCAATGCCGTTGCATTACTAAATAAGTCGAATGCCATTTACTGCTTTCCCGACCGAATGTATTGAGTAAAATTAATGCATTTGAATGGCGTTAAATGACTATTCGGAAAAATTAAATTTTTTTTGGATTAATACGCATTACAGTTTCCCCTTTTTCAATTCCATATAATCCATTTCAATGCTCTCCTTTTTACAGGAATGGGGTATTCCGTTTACTGGAATTATACGAAAGATCACGAACTTAGGATATTCCATCAAATACTGAACAAAGATACGCTTCAAATCAAGCAGTACATATTGTTGACAAAGTAAGGGTTTTATCTTACGCAAGGAGGGGAATACAGAAGAGGAAGGAATTGATAAGGGAAATTCAACAGTTCCTCGCTAACCCATCTTACCTTTTCAGCGTTATCCCTGTTTCTGTCGAAAATCCACCCAAGCCGACAAGGTCGAGTCTTTTTGGAGGGGGAATGTCCGCCAATAATTGCTGAATGGGTATAGAAAGCATCAAGGAACTTGAAGAACTTCTCTGCTGCAGCACCAGATGGTATCAAGAACTTCGGGTGGAGCAAGTTTGCTTCTACACGCTAAAATTTAGTCCACATCCTCACCTCATATTTAAGGTTGGCGACGCTTATTCCGCAGTGGATAGGGTTGGGGTGCACTCCTGTAAAAACGGAAAGCATTGAAGTGGATTATATGGAATTGAAAAACGTGTATATTTTAATGCCTATAAATCTAAGCAAAATCCGTTTTTGTCTGAGTGGTCATTTAACGGCATTCGAATGCATTGATTGTATTCAATACGTTCGGTCGGAAAAGCATTAAATGGCGTTCGACTTATTTGGCAATTCAACAGCCTGAATGACAAATTGTGTAAAGAATTGGACTTGTGTTGGGAGAGAAGTACAAACAGCGCATGGTTTGAAAAACGGTGTAGCAGACTGCAAGGAGAACCCGCTAATCGACATGTGTGGGCATGTGCAACATTTCGTCTCCTTTTCTTTAAACAATAACAAAATTTCCGAATTAGGTCAAGATATCGTGAATAGGTAATAACATGTAATGACTGAAAACATTTGGTTTGTTTAGCATAATTATAGTATTTTTCAGTTTAAATTTAAAAGAAAGGAGACTTACTTCGCAAACTATCCTACAAAATTATTGAGCATGTACAAATAGTTCTTGCAAGTTTATTAATTAATAACACAATTTTTATTGACATAAAAAGAGATAAACATTTATTTAAAAAATTAATAAACATAATGAGATAAAAAATCATAACAATTTTCACATTGTTCTACCACACTACATGTTTGAAACTTTTTCAACTTTTAAAGAGATGAGAAAAATAAAATTATAGACAAAAACTTGAAATATTTTTATTTATGAAGTTTCGACATACAATGAATTTTAAAAGATATTAAGAAATTGTTAAAAGATTTAAAATATTGGAAAAATTTGACAAGATTTCCGAAAATTTCTTAAATGTTTTTTAATTTCTTCAAAAATTCTAAAAATTCTTAATATATTTTCAGCTGATTTAGATTTTTCCTCATATCTTGAAAAATCGTTTAAATAAAAACAATCTTAAACATATTTTAGATTTATTTTCTTCACGTCTGAGACTTTAAAAATAAAAAATAAAAAAATAACCTTAGAAAATAAATAGTTACATTGGGAATTTTTATTTTCGATTAAAAATTGATTTTTCCTCAAGACGAAAAACTACTCGCACGCGTAGCACGCGATTGATGATGCCAGTATACTTGATTGGAAGTAGTCCGGATTTACTCCATCCCGAGAATTGGCGCCGCGGCGGTTTTCAGATGCGCGGGGGAGGCAGCTCAGCCAAACACGATAAACGGAACGAGGGGTACGTGACGTTCAGGCGCCGCCGTTTACGCGGCAGGACGTTTAGGCGCTGGACGCTTATGACCTTTAGGCACCGAGAGCTTTAACCGCCGAGAGCTTTAACCGCCGTAAGCACCGAAGTATCAAAGTTTCAAAATTAGTTGGAAGTTGCATATTGTCAAACTTCCAAATCTAACAGAAATGACTCACGCCCCCTGCCTATTTATGTTTTGACGGACTGGAAATAAGACCAAGACCAATGCAAGCCAAGCACGAAATCATTATTAATTCCAAGTCCCCAGTCTATCCCTAAAATACAAGAGTAACTAAGAAATGAACGTTGCATTGGGTGTGGGAAAGTATGTTAGAAAAATCATTACGTATATTTTTAACGGCCCCTCAACCAATTAGAAATATTCTATATGTTTTTCTGATAACTGAAGTTTTTATGCCATATCTACCCTGGCGAACCGAAGGATGTTGCGCGCGAAGTTTAAAAATAAAATTCAAAATTGGCAAATAAATGTAAATAAATATATGCAATAATTAAATTAATGTAAAAAAAGAAGCCAATATTTTAAATTAGCAAGTAGATTGTAAAGATCTCGTCCAGTAATCTCAAGGACACTGCTTGACTGCTCTCACTTGAATCGCAGCGTTGTTGTCTGAGTTTTCCACTGCGTTGGAGTAGCATCCAGACAAAATTATTGAAGTCACTGACGGAACGCTTATTAACTGCTACTAAAAGAAGATGCACTTGAAGCCGCCTGCGGCCCATGTAAATGATAGGTATTTTATTATTTTTTAAGTTTTTAACGCTGCAAGAAAAAGTATTGCGATTACTCTGTGAGTTTTTAATGGAAAATTTATCGTAGAATCTGAATTTCAACAATTTAAAAGATGATCTTGCTGTTTTTTGAGTTTTTGAAAAAGGAACCGAAAGGGGACCCAGTGGGTTCGGTTCCTTCGGTCCGCCAGGGTATTTTAAGTGGTGAAGTCAATACTATATGGATATTATACATCTGCAGATTATTTTCCATGGCTTATCATTTCCAAGTAAGGCATCGTTGGTAAGCATATCACTTTGTATAGGCATATGTAACTCACAGTGGCGTAGGCAAGGTAGGGAGATGAGGGGGCTTCAGCCCCTCCCCCCATAAATTTCGTAATCACATTTATTAAACACTGGTTTTACTCTTCATGTTACATGCGAAAATAAAGACCGTAAACTGTAGAATTTCACATTTTAACCTTCCCCGAAAATAATGCGTTAAAAAAATTATATTTACAGGTTCTGCAAGCCCCACGAAGTTTAACACGTATTTTCCATAAGAAAAATATGGTTTTTGTAAAATTTATTTAGAATCGTCAATGTTAGGTTATCAAGATGAAACTCAACATAATTGTTTAAACAGTCTATTATTGATTGTAACTATCTTCTCGTTAGTTCATTAGAACGTAGCGTTTTGTTCAGAAATTTTTAACTTCGCTTTGTCTTTGTAGTTATGAATATATTATAAATGAAGAGAGAATCATTTCTCAAGCTATCTCTTTCTTTTTTGTTAATATATTTGTCTGAAATAAAACATATATTTGAAATATTCTTGAAAATTTCGATATGAATCATATTGAATATAAATTTTTCTTAAACGCCCTTTTGCTTATTTTATTATTAATATTTACTTGTGGGCGCACCCGCATTTTGCGAGGGCAAAAGGGCCCTTGTGAGCTGTTCTAGTTTGGGAGATATTCGCGTTTTTCTAAGACAAGGTCAAAATTATTATTTTTTGATTTACACGGAGAATAATGTTAAGACGTTTAATTCATTTTTAAAGAAAAAGTGTAACATGTGCGCTTATTACGACTTTCGCACCAAAATTCTATTTGTTTTTCTAGAAAAGGGGTTTTTCGACGTTCCAACTTCAAAACAGCCCCGGCGACTCGTTTTTCCAGCTTAAAGGGTGGTAAGGTGTTGGGCTTAAAAGTTCGGGAACTCTTCTAGCTATATGATTCTGTTTCCATGTATACCTCTAAAAAAATGCCTGGCTACGCCGCTGTATAACTTTCTTATTACGCAGTGGAATATATTTAACGGAATGAAAACAGAGCTACAGTTAACTACAGTTTCATTTGCATTCAGTAGTTTCGAGTAGTTCCAGCCACAAGACGCAGGTCGCAGACTGAACCTTTCGAGAGTAAAGCTTCAACTGAAGGTCACGTTTACATTATTTTTTTTTTATTCAGACGTTTTGTAAAAAAATGTACTTTTAATTTTAAAATTGTTTCTTAATTATTCAATTAAAACTCATTTGCAGTTTCAAAGGCAATTCCATAAAACCATAAAGATGTTTGTTAATCGAAAAGCTTACTTATTCCTGTGTAAAAAATTATTTTGATCATTAAAGAGATTTCAATAAATTCATATATCTAAGAAAATGCTTCTTTTATCCTTCATAATAAGTAAATGATTATAAATTGTGTAGCCTCATGTACGGATGAAAAAATAAATACAATGGCGCCGTAAAAATCGACCGACCGGTCTTATGGCGTATATATAAATAAATATAAATGTAGGAGAGGAGTAAATAATAAAATGCCGAGATCCAATTAAAAATATATTCTAAACAAAAGACAAATATGAATTACATCATTACGTGGCTACTCTAGCGTGACCGGACAAAGACTGACTCTCGCTTCTCCCCTGAGTCCGGTGGGGGTTAACATCCCTTGGACCCCTTCTCTTACGCATCTTCTTATTCTATGTCCTTACTTTGTACTCACGCCTATTTTATTCTACAGGCTAACTGAATACTACCCATCCTACAAGCCTACGCTAAGGCCCTACTTTCCTACAATCGGCCGTCCTGACCAGCATCGTCGCCTGACGATGAGTCCTCGTTAAGG
>JAAAKG020132589.1:0-14459 GCA_010014905.2 Druon quercuslanigerum
AAACAACGCATACTGCATCTTCCCGAATAAATATAATATATATTATATATATATATATATATATATATATATATATATAAAGATATAAATATAAAAAGATATCATGAAAAAACTAAGTGTCAAATTGATCTTCTACAACCATTATATCTATGACGTTCATACGTGTTTCTCTGAAAACAAAACTGTTATCCTATATAACTTTTTTAATTCCTACCATCCTAGATTAAAGTTCACTATCGAAGTAGAAAAAGACAATTCAATCAACTTTTTAGACATCATCTTACAGAGAGATTACAATATAATTATTAACAACTGGTTCCACAAAGAAACATGTTTCGGGAGATAAGTTAGTTTCGATTCTTACATAGCAAACAAAGGATAACATTTCTGTAATTAACAGACTAGTAGATACAGCCTTGACACTACCAGACACAAAATTTAAAGCACAATATCTAAAAACCATTGAAATTACACTCAAGAATGACGGACACTCAAAAAACTTGACTGAAACTTTACTCGTAAGATTTTTATAAGAGAACTTTTTTCGATTTTTAAATTCTAATAAACTTTAAATACGATAAAGATCTTTTTCATAGTTTCACAAAAAACAAATAGAGAAAAAAAGTTAGATTATTTACATCATTCCATGCAAGTGCGGATATGTATATGTTAGTCAAACTGAAAGACATTTTAAAGATAGAATCAGAAAACATAAGAACGATTGAAAAAAAATATTCTAGAGACACTACTCGGTGTGCTTGAAGGCCGGAAAAGTTTGACTAAAATGGATCTAAAATCTGCTAACGCAGAGAGTTTCTATATCGCTTGGACATTAAAAATCCGTTGAATTTAAAATCCTAGCTGCTCCCTTTCGCGAGTTATGCGCATTTTTGTATTTTCACAAAACATTCGAGCGATCATAACTTGCGTATTGTAATTTAGGATATACAGTGCTTTTCAAAGTATACTTTTCTCCAAATTATTTTGGATACAGGTTTGTATTATTTATTCTGTATTTAAAAAAATTATTTACCACTTTCAACCAAACTTAAGGCCAACGACAGGGACGTAGTGGCTGTATCGCCCCATTTTCGTTTTTTTTCTTTTTAATTTTTTTTATATTTTATAATATTTTTTATTTATTTTTTTATTTTTTATATAATATCTAAAAGTATCTATTAGTAAATAAAGTTCAAAATTATAGGTGAAGCGAAGAACCACTGCGTGTTTCGGAGAGTTCGTCGATGCTTTTTAAAGCTTTATTTAATTCATTAATGTGAGGATCAGGTGAGAACTTAAATCTTCCAGAAGTCAAACAAAAGTTGATCATTTTATTCATGACGTTATAAGCATTAACATAGGATATAATTTTAAACACATCTACCTTTTCATAAATTTCTGGATCCATTAGTTTTTCAGTTTCTTTTAATAGCGTTCTACACGCATTCCCTTCAAATGCGTCTCCGTGGTAATTTTTTGAGATAGGACCTAATTGCTTAGGCTACAACAAAGATTTTTCTTGACTTACAAAAGGAACTATTTTTTGAAGATTCGACTTTAGGGAATAATTTTCAGGAAGAATTCTTAAACTTATCTTTTAAAAAACCTTGAAATTCGTCACCTAAAACTTTGGAGGTAAAATTTCCTTTGAAATTTCTTTTCTCTATAAAAATATACTTTATAAATTTCTTCTAATTTTTTTTATTATGCGACATAAGTTCATAGTAATTTTTAGGGACAGACTTTCTACCTACATTACATCTAAGATGATTTTTAAACTTTCTCATCTGATTACGCGATGCTCCTATTTTAACTCAGAAATTGTCCAGACCTTCTTCACTAAATGACACCTCTTTTTTATGACATCACTAGCAAAAAGTTTTCTTTTTAGACAAACTGTCGATAACTTGAAGCTTTTGCCATGCAGGGGGATTACTTTTGGTTTTAAAATAGAGTTAACGAGTTGTTCCTCATTTTTATTAGGAAGCTCTTGAACTAATTTTAAAGATTTTCTTTAAGGCTGTTACAATCATGACTTATACCTTTGCCAGTTGTTTGGAAACATTTACTGCAAAATCTTCTCGAGTTCTCCAGTAGGTTACTAGTTTAGTCCTATTATGCAGTCCTGATGAGGCTTGGTGTCAGCAAGCGAAAGCTCATTTTTTAATAAATACTAAGTGCCATATCACGACTAGTAGATCTAAACGCTTTAATATTTCCTAAATGTCCTAGTCACCATTGTTTGAGGCTTACAAATAAATTTCGTTTCATTCTCTGACGAAAATTAATTTTTGAGGAAAAGCATTAAAAGTTTACAATTATTCACGTATAATAATTTTCCTATGAAGGACACTATCCTAGTTGCAGATAGGAATGCATTCTCATTTTTTACAATCAATTTGATTTAAATAGTTATTTGGATGTACTAAAGAATATTGCTATGTGTCTTTAAAGGTACGATCACCATACTACATTTTTAAAGAACGGTATTAGCTAAACATTTTTATTTTAATTGTTAATTGGACACAAATTCAAAATGCTTGAGATATTTAATATTCAAATAGATTAGCTTCATCTGAATATTTTTGAAACGCAGTGGAATTATTTGTCATGTCTTTATTAAACTAATCACTAATTTTTGTATACTTAGTTTAGAGCCGAACTTAACGAAAAAGATTAAAGTCTATAGCTTGATGTTTGCTTTTTTATTAGAGTCTACATGGCTTATGTATCGAGTGCGATACAGGAGTGTCGCAATTAAAACGTAATCTCGAAAGCCGCAAATGCTATGAGAAACGTCTTTAAAATTAAATTAACAAACAATTTCAGTTCCAATTTATGACTGTAGTACATCTTGGATTCAATATGATTTCTACAGCAATGAGCAATTTTTCCCAAACTAGCCGCCAAAATTTGAATATTGAAAATAATAAAATATTTCCAAAACAAATAAAATTTGTTAATTGTTATAACATTTTTGAACTGTCTTTCGAAATTAAAAAAATGGAAACCATTCTTACAGTCACTGTGACTAAGAAAATGGGTACTAGACACTAATTCTTTACTTATTTACAAGAATAACATAGCAAATACCAGTTTACCTAAAAAGTAAATATTCAAATTCAATTTAAAAAGTTTCTTTCTGTAGAAGTACCGAGTAAAAGTTTTAGACATACTTACTTAAATCGTTAATATTTTTTTAAATGAAAAGATAGTTCAAACGATACACCTATAGAAAAATACCAGTTCGATATGAGAAAAAATGAAGACTTTTATGGAAAGATAAAAACGTCTTTGATCAAGTATAATAGAAATAAACAGATTTTATTATATGATTTTGAGCATTATAAACATTATTTTCAAAGATTGTTCACGGGAAAGATGTGGAGAAATTTTAATTGACATAATAATGTTCTATTTATTAAAACCTTATAATTTAAGCAATAAGAAAAAGGAGATGTGGCCAAAAAAATAATTAAAAGATAAATTTTTTTTTACAATTAGCATATTTAAATGTTTTACATTTTCTTCATAAAGAATAATCGTTTCTACTTTTAAAAATTCCATAGAAGTACAAGTTTCAACCCTTTATTTACGCGATACAAATAAGATACGACATATATACTCTCATATGTGGTATCTTATGTTTTATCTCGTAAATTACAGGCCTCAAACTTGTCCTTCTATTACAATATACACTCATTATATACCAGAAAATCACTTAGATAAACTTTTAACTGAATTTTTCAATAACACATCAATCAGGTTTCTTCTCTTTGCAAACACTGTAAGCAATATACTCTGGTCTTTACCTTATTCGTCATCCTTAACTCTATTCGTAAATATAATAATATAATGTGTCCCTTATTTTATCAATTTTTTTGAGTTACAAAAAATAAAATTGTAAAAAAGTTCCCTATTGATAAGGAGTTAGTCCGGACTTATTAACCAGAAAGTTCATCAATTTAATTTAATCAGTTAAAAACAACTTGCTGCCTGATTGGGCCAGGAAGTGAAACTCCTGTGACGCATTTGAGCATATTTATTACCGATTTTACCATATGGAATTTACAACTCGAAAATCGATGACGTAAAAAAAGTTATTTATAATTTATTTACAGTCAATCTTGAAAAGTCTTCGCTCATTATTTGCCGGTATTATTGCCTCAATATTCATTTTGGCATTTACGCCTGTTGAATTTTCTATAGACCGACTCCCCACCCTTATTAGAGTGCCGCGTGATCGCACTGTTCACTAAACTGTGACTTCGGCAATCTCCAACGCACCGCGTATGGCCGCGCCGCTACGAAGATTGCCGAATGTATATTCACCTGCAAGCGGCCAGCGACAACCAATCTCGGGATCCATTTTGCTCACTATCTAAAAGTATTTTTTCTCGCGATGCGCTATACGAAGTTTCAATTCGATAAAGGTCAGCTAGGTGAAAATACCCGTTTTAAATTCTACGCGAGTTTTACTAAAGATTTCAATGTAAGGAAATACAATAATTCTTCTCAAGGTATTTTCTTAGATATTAGGACTGAAGAACTAAGCGAACTGGCTGAATATTTGGACTCAACTCAATAAAACAACATTTTGAAGAAGAGTGAAAGTGTTTTAGACTAATTTTAGTTTTTCCAAGATGGAGTGGTAAATGAGCATGAACAACATCCCACTTTGTTAATAGATAGCAACTGTGTTAGAAATGATGTACCTTGTAAATTTATGTTGGACAGTACACTGAACAAAGCCATGAACATTAACATATTTAAAAAAATGCATCCTTTGTTTCTTTTTTAAGATTTAAGTTTGCAATTTGACTTTTAACCTAATGGCGCACCCATTCCTGGTGTTTCTCGTGGGAAAACATTTTTCTCTGCTTCTCCTGACGAAAAACACTCTCCTGCCAGATATATTCATCCTGCCAGATATATGCCTCCTGCCAGATATAATCCTTCTACCAGATATATTTCTCCTGCCAGATATCTTCCTCCTGCCAGGTCACTTTCTTCAGCAAGGGCTTCACTTCTTGTCTGGTCTAGGTCTCCGCCTGCCCTTGCCAGGTCAATATCTCCACCTACCAGGCTTCCTTCTTCTGATGGATTTCGATACTTTCTTGACCTAGTGGAATTTATTCAGCTAGTTTCTATTAAAAACCCAAACCGAATTTTCGAACTCCGAAGATAAACTTTTCCTGCGGATAGGCCAATCCAATTACTCCATGGGCCCCTTCAAACCCAAAAACAAATTGTATTATCAACATTCAATTGTGACGTATTTGCAATATTGAAAAGACAAGAAAAAATAAATATAAAAAGCCGATAGTTTGCCCAATTGACTCCAGATGGAATCGGGGAATCTTCCGTGGGCATCGCAAAGAAACTCTTATTTTATTTTAATGTAAAGCATTTAATCTATAATTATTGCCATTATAAACTTAATAAGAAGAAAAATGTAAAACTAAAAATTCTATTTTTTGTAATCCAAAGTCATTTTAAAAAATGGCAAATAAGTTGTAATTACAAAAATAATAATATCTCATTGTATTATTGTTTCCAAAGTTTCGTCACCTCCTTAGCCTATCAGGAAAGAATTCTACTGGTATAGAAAAAATTTCATAAAAATAGTTATTTAGAAATTGATGGCTTACCTTCAAAACTAATGGTAAAACCATTTAATTTTTTTTATTGAAAGGCACACTTCTTGAATTTTATTTTGGGCTAGAATAAAAATTTGGGGTTTTCCTTTTAGAATATTTAGAATAAAACGAAAAACAAAATTCATAACTTCTGAAAATAATCATTTGAAAACTCAAGCTTTCTTTTATACGAAAAATTTGCTCTTATATGGAGAAAAAGTAAGGTTTATTTTTGAACTTAATCTTTTAAAGAAAAATATTTTTTTTAAATTAATACGAGAATTAATTTTTCTACAAAAAAAATTTTTAACCAAATACCTGCAGTTACTGTTACTGAAGAAACTTTAACAGGTAAATTTAATTAGTAATATTTTTGTTTAAAAAAAGATGGAAAAATACATAATGTATTAAACCAAATATAGTAACTTTAATTTTAATCTTTCTAGCAACAAATCCTATAAATTTCAAAATTTTATTTCAGGTTCTACTAGTAATTTTTCATTCTATCGACGCATTTTAAAATTAAAAAAGATTTTATTCTGAAAATTTTAAAGTTTATTTATAGAATTGCTAGTTTAATATTTTGACGCCATTACATGAAATTTAGTAGAACAATTTTTAGCCTAAATTCTCATAGTAGGATATCACAGATTTTTAACTTTAAAATTTAATGTCTTTTCCATGTTTTTTCAAAGGTAACTTAAATAAAAAATAAAATTTCACACAGCCAGTTCCATTTAAAAAAATTCAAAGACTTTTATAGAAAGATAAAAACATTACCAATAAGAATGATCCCATAAAACAAAGCTAAGTTAACTCTGATAAGAAACTTAGCTATTTTTTATTTTTTTTAAAGCGATTCACGTTTCCAGTGTAAAAAATCTGACAAGAATAGAAATTAAAATGGAATTTGCTTGTTAGAGGTTGTGAAGAATGAATCTTATACTTTCCAAATTGTGATTAAAAATTAACAATATTTAAAAAGTATTAATATCAGATTATTAAAATGAAGAAAAAGTCTAATGAAAAATATGATTGATTATATAGATATAGATTATACATATCTGGTATAATATGTTTAAAAAAGTTCCTGCTTTCGTAAGTTGAATATTTTTCGGGATGCCAATTATTTTGCTTATCTGTAGATCTTAATTGTCTGCAATTTTTATGGCCCTTTTTTATAATTTGTAGTAGATAAGCTTCTCTTGTACTCTAATGGATCTGGCAATCTTGAATTAAAATTTTTCACCTTTACAAATTTTTAAATTTAGTGAGGAATGTTTTTTGCTATTACTTTAATCTGAAAAAAGTTAAGCTTTTTTCATATTTCGAACCCAAAGCTAAAAAAATAAGATATTCAATTTCTTTTACTGAAAAATGATTATTGAGATTATGGACTCAAAAGTCAGATTATTTTAGAAGTCTCTATTTAAAAAATTTCATTTTAGTCCGTCCGTCCGCCGTGTTTTTTGCTAGATACGAAATTTTATAATGAAAATTTTATTATTGCTAAAAACGCTCTTTTAAAAATGGTTATCCCATAGAACTGCAAAAAGTGAAGATAGCTCAGCTTCATAAAATTGCTGCAGCATTAAAAATTTTAAATAGAAAAACAACAGATCTTTTAGTCAATAAGAAGAATATTGTACTATCACTCATTACTGGTTTTATTGAAGTTTGTTTTAGAATTTAGAATAAAAAAAGCAACACTTGTTTTGTTATCTGTGTTTAAACGAGTTTATATAAAATGTTTGTTTAAATATCATAGGCTCAATTGATAAATCAGAAAAAGTAAATATTATTTGCAGAATAAACTGAATTTTTTCCCCTGTTTTAAAAGTAGTTTTTAAAGTACAAATGTACCTAAGTTTAAGAATTATGTTACAGAATTATTCTATTTGTTTGAAAAAGCAAATTGCTTCTTGAAATTTTGTGTTAAACTTAGGTTTTTTTCTTGTAAAGCTTTGAGTCAAAAAAGTGTGATTATATATTATTTACGCTCTCTTAGCTTGTCGTAACCATGTTTCAAAAATTAAAAATGTCACATAAAAAATGTAGGTCAAAATTAAATTTGTCTCTTTCTTCATGGCATTTAAATTTTTTGGCTGTAACGGAAGCTTGGGCTTTTTTGTGATTATTTTAAGTAATAAAGTATTAAATTTCGCTGTTTATTCTACAGGTTCCTCAAGGAAAAACATCTGATTTGTCTAGCCCAAGAAGGAATAAATGAAAAGTGTCCTTTTATGAAAAAAGTAAACTTTGTTTTTGACGTTTAAGCTTTAAAGTAAAATATTATTTTTTGTACTTGTTACAACTAGTAAAAAAGGCGCAGAAACCAATCCCTATTAAAACTAGAGATACTTTCACTAATAAAAAATAAAATAAACATTTTGCGGCTGATATAGTTCTTCGTCTGTGTAATACTCGATATGGGGATCGCACTTTGTTCGGCCTATGGTAAGAATGCTAAATACTGCTGAATAACTAATTTTATCCAATTGGGATATACTCCCGCACAGGAAAGTTATTATAGGTAAAGGACAATAAACCTAGAATAATCTTCTTTGAACAAAACTTTTTTGAGAAATTGGAAAGCTACTTTATAAGTTTCTAAAAAAAATTGACTGGGGAATTAGCGAAAGATTGAAACATTAGGAATTAAAAGTTAGTTTTTAACCTTTAGGATGACTTTGAAACACAAAACATAGTATCTTTTAGTTTTAAATTTTCCTTGTGATTAAAATTATTAGTTTCAATCATTTTGGTTTAAATTCTTTACGCTAACCTGGTAGAAGGAAGAGATCTGCCAGGAGGAATAGAGCTGGCAGGAGAATATTGTCCATCAGAAGGAGAAAAAGAAAAAGAAGCAGAAGAAGAAGAAGAAGGTCTGCCACGAGAAACATTATGAACTGCTTGCGGAAAAATTACGAGAAAAGCTAAAGATATTAAAATAAGATTGTCCTAGAAAGGAAAAAAACTAGATAAGCAATACTACAGTAATATTTTTATGGAAAGATTCTGGAAAAGTTTAGTTTAGGATGTCTTTTAACAAAATGGAATGCCCTTGTATATGCAAATCCAGCGTAATTGTGAGATAACTGAAAAACTTTGGATACCCGCATAGTATCTTTTCTTAAATCTAATAAGTGGAAGGACTGAGGGTCAGAATTTAAATCGAGGTCACGTGAGGATACTTCAAAAGATTATCGAATTTCATTCCACACCTGTCAATAATTTTTTGTGAGTGGGGCCCAATTTTAAAAATATTAATTTTAGAAATTTTTGGCTACCTTCATTGATGTACTAGTATAAGTAATTAAGCACAACTTTCACTCAGCGGCGCTTGCCTGTTGGTGGCGTTTCTTCTTTTGACTCCGCTGCTTCGGGATTTGAATTTTTTGGCTAGAAATTTTTCTTACGTTTGACTACTACCAGCAGCAGAATTTTTGTCACTTTCCATGATTTTGTCGCTTTGAAAACACACACATATTGATAATTGATTAATAATAATTATTGGTTTATAATATATTTTCATAATAATAATCAGTAATAATTAATTATTAGTAAATATTAATTATGAATTTATCACTAATTAGTTATGAAATTAATTGTTATTATGTAAAAACTTTCTAGCTAAAAGATTCGGACCACACAGCAACGGAGTCACAAACAGCCACGCTACCACCAGGCCAGCGACGGTGGATGAGAGACGTGCTGTGTGACTGATGTTAGTGAATCAGTGAAGATAGCCGCAATTGAGAAAAATTAATGAAATTTTGATTCTAAATTTGGTGATTTGTTTGAAAATCCGACAATTTTCTTAAAAGACATCCTGTTTCGTTTAAAACCCAATTTTTTTACTTAAAAATCGCCTTTTTGGTTCAAAATTCAATTAGTTTCGTAGAAAATTGACTTATTTTTTCATATCATCCTGGTTCGTTGAAAATCCCATTTTTTAATTTAAAAATTGTCTTTTTGGTTCAAAATTTAATTAGTTTTGTAGAAAATTGACTTATTTTTTCAAATAATCCTGTTTTCTTTAAATTCCTATTTTTTTATTTAAAAATCGTCTTTTTGGTTCAAACTTCAATTAGTGTCGTAGAAAATTGACTTACTTTTTTAAATAATCCCGTCTTGTTTAAAATCCTATTTTTTTAATATAAAAATCGTCTTTTTGGTTCAAAGTTCAATTAGTGTCGTAGAAAATTGACTTACTTTTTTAAATAATCCCGTTTTGTTTAAAATCCTATTTTTTTATTTAAAAATCGTCTTTTTGGTACAAAATTCAATTAGTGTCATAAAAAATTGACTTATTGTTTTAAATCAGATTTTGACACGAAAAAATGTAAATAAAATCTTTTATTGTAAAAAAATTAACTGCTTTGATGAAAATTTATATTTTAGGGTAGAAAATGCAAGTTTTGTCATGGAAAATTCGTTTCTGATTTAATACTCATATTTTTATGCTGAAAAGTCAAACTGAAATCTTTTTTGAAAAAAAATTCAACTATTTTTTTGTTGATAATTTGTCTATTTGATCTAAAACTTCACCTGCTTCAACAGAAATGGCATTTTTCTTGGATAAAAATGCAACTGTTTGTATAAAAATTAAACCATTTTTTTAAAACAGATATTCTTATTCATTAAGAATGAAACTATTTTCTTTATACAACGTCTTTCTGGAATAAAAATTTAAGTATAATCTATCCATAAATCATGTTTTTTCAATACTTATAATTTTATTTTTTTAAGTTGAAAGAAAATATTTTGCAGATTAAAATTTATTGTTCATTTAACTTTGACTTTTGATTTGAAAATTCATATGTTTTAGTAGAAATTTTAGCTTGAAATTTAATCTTTTCTCTGTTCGAGGATTCAACTTTTTTTTTGAAAATTTGGGTTAAACCACTTTGTTAAGAAATCATTTTTGAAGGCTAAACTATTTTGCTACAAATTATTTTTTTTTAATTTATATTTTCTCGTTCGAACTTCAATTTTTTACAAAAAAATTACATGAGAATATTATGTGTAAACAATAAAATACCATTTCGTATAAATCTTGTGAGTAAATTTATCCAAATATGTAATGTATATAGATATTATTGTTTGCTTCATCAATTTTAATACAAATTTGCATTATATATTTTTATTGAAAATAAAAACTTTAGTAAGACTATATCATGAAATATGGGCTTTGATGATATATTTGATACGACTGTACGTCCTATTATATTATATATACATAAAAAACGTTTGCATTATTTTCACTAATAATTGTTAGCTATTTATGCTTTTAGGACAAATATAGACTATGTGTTTTAAATTAAAATTAAACAACCGAAAAAAAATTTTCATCCTCTTGAAATTTTCAGTTTCAGCAACTAAAAATTCCTAAACTGTAACTGCATTTTCTGAGATATGCGATTGAAGTTTTACCTATTTTGTTACATATGCTAAAATTTTTGTTAGAGTTTGGACAAATTTACGAACGGTTGACAATTTTTTTTTATTGAAAATCAATTTTTTGTTGTTGAAAATCCGACTTTTTTATTTAAAGATACATTGTTGTAGATAAAAATGGATGATTTTGGTTTGAAATTCAACCATTGCAGTTCAAGGTTCTTTATTTTACTTGAAAATTCATTTTTTTGGGCTAAAGGTAAACTATATTATGGAATTTTAATTACCACTTCACTCTTTGTTTGGAAAAAAATTGTTTTTTCTTTAAATGCAGAAGAATTTTTTTCCGCAAATTGAACTATTTTGTTAAAAATTTGTTTCATTTTCGGTTGAATTATTATTTTGTTTTTTAAACTGAAAATGTAACTGTTACTCCATTTATATATTCTGTAATTTTAGATAAAAATTTATCTCTTTCCTTGACAATTCATTTGTTGACTGAAAATTTAATTAGTCAATTTTTTAATCGCAAATTATCTTTTTCAGTTAAAAAATTCATCTTTTTTGATCAAAATAAATCTTCTTGTTTGAAAATTCATCTTGCTGGTCGAAAATTCAATTATTCTAGTTAAAGATTCAAAATTTAGTTGAAAATTCATTTTTTGGATTAAAAGTCAACTATTTTTATTTAAGTTGGAAATCCATCACTTTGTTTGAAAATGTAACCATTTTTTTAGGTTAGTTTTTTTGTGTGGAAATTTTTTTTATTGCAATTAAAGTGATTTTTTAAGCAGAAAATTCATGTTTGTTTGCACTATAAATTCTCAACTTTAAATTTAATTATTTCTGTTTTTTTATTTAGAGGATTCCTCATTTTAATTAAAAATGTATTTTTTATATATGAGCTATTTGATGGGGGAAATGTATTTACTTTCATTGAAATGGAATTTTTTGCCGAAAATTTAACTATTTTTTTGAAAATTTGTTTCTTCTTCGGTTAAATTATTACTTTATTTTTAATGCTTAGATAAAAATTCATCTTTTTTGGTAGAAATTAATATTCTTGGTTAAAAATTTATCTCGCTGGTCAAAAATTCAATTATTTTAGTTACAGATTCAACATTTTAGTTGAAAATTCATCTTTTCAGTTTAACAGTTGTCTATTCCAGTTAAACTTATAAAATTTTAGTAGGGAATACATAACGTTTTTTTTAACTTGAAATTTAATTATTTATGTCTTGGTTGACAATTGATCCTTTTTAGTAAAATTAATTTTTCTTGTTAAAATTTCAACTATTTCAGTTGAAGATTTGATGTTTTAGTTGAAAATTGTTCTTTTTAGCTTAAAATTCAACTATTGCAGCTCAAGATTTATAATTTTATATTAAAATTCATTTTTTAAGCTAAACGTGGATCTCTTTTATGGAAAATTATATCATTTTAATTTTAGTGATTCTAAATTTCCCTTAAAAATTAATTTTTGTGGTTTTAATATGAGCTAATTAATTAAAAAATCAAAAACTTGTTTTTTCTTTGGCTGTAAAGGAATTTTTTGCTTAAATTTTATCTATTTTGTTGAAAATTGTTTCTTTTTTGGTTGAATAATTTTTTTTTAAATAAAATTCTATCTAACATTTTAGTTAAATATCCCATAATTTCCAAAAAAAATCATCTCTTTCCTTGAAAATTCAATTTTTCACGGAAAATTAATCTTTTTGGTTGAAAATTTATTTCGCTTGTCGAAAATTCCATTATTTTAGCTTGAGATACAAAATTTGCGTTAAAGACTCATTTTTAAAATTTTTTTCGCGTGAAAATTTCTTTAGATTATTTCCATTTAAATATCCCATTGTTTTAGTTGAAAATTTTTTTCGATTGCACATAAATTTTTTTAACATACATTTTAATTATTTATATTTTCGTTTTCAATTTATATTTTTCATTTAAAATTATTTTAAAAAATTGAAAATCCAACCTATTTCAGTTGAAGATTCGTTGTTGTGATTGAAAATTTATCTTTTAGGGTGAACGTGGATGTTTTTTATGGAAAATTATTTTATTTTTATTTTAGTGATTGAACATTTGAATTAAAAATTAATTTTTTTTGGTTCAAATATGAGCTTATTCATAGAAAACTTGTTTTTTCTTTGGTTGGAAAGGAATTTTTTGCTTAAAATTTAACTATTTTGTTGAAAATTTGTTTCTTTTTTGGTTAAATTATTATTTTGTTTTAATTTAAAATTTAAAATTTTAAATTTTTTAAAAATCGAAATTTTAATTATCATTCGAGTTAAATATTCCATAATTTCAGAGAAAAAATGATCTTTTTCCTTGAAAATTCATTTTTTTACTGAAAGTTGATTTTCTTAGCTAAAACTTTATTTGGCTTGTCAAAAATTCCATTATTTTAGTTAGAGATACAACATTTTAATTCTTTTTTTTGCGCAGAAAGTTATTTATTTTATATCCCATAGTTTTAGTCGAAAATTTATTTTTGACCGCAGATCAATTTTTTTAACATGAATTTTAATTATTCTTGTTTTGGTTTACAATTAATCTTTTTCAGTAATTTTTTTTAAATTAAAAATCCAACTAATTCAGTTCAAGATTCGTTGTTTTAGTTGAAAATTTATCTTTTTAGCTTAAAATTCAACTATTGTAGTTCAAGATTCCTAATTTTAGTTGAATATTCATCTTTTAGGATGAACGTAGATCTCTCTCAAGGAAATTATTTTATTTATATTTCAGTGATTCAACATTTTAATTAAAAATTATTCTTTTTGGTTGTAAAATGAGCTAATTCATAGAAAATTTTTAATAATTAAATTTTTATTATTTTTATTATATATTTATATTTTTTTATTATATTATATTTAATATATTTATATTATATTTTTTAGATTTTTATTATTTTTATTATTAAGTATATTTTGTTTTAATTTAAAATTTAAAATTTGTTAAAAATAACATTTTTACTAATATTCCAGTTAAATATCCAATAATTTCAGAGAAAAAACCATCTTTTTCCTTGAAAATTCATTTTTTTCACTGAAAATTGATCTTCTTGGCTGAAATTTCATTTCTTTTGTCAAAAATTTTATTATTTTAGTTGGAGATACAACATTTTAGTTGAAGATTCATCTTTTTAATTCTTTTTCTTTGCGTGGAAAGTTTTTTTTATTTATATCCCATAGTTTTAGTTGAAAATTTATTTTGGATCGCACATCAATTTTTTAACATGAATTTTAATTATTTATGTTTTAATTTACAATTTATATTATTCATTTAAATTATTTTTTTTTATTAAAAATTCAACTTTCCAGTTGAAGATTCGTTGTTTTAGTTGAAAATTTATCTTTTTAGCTTAAAATTCAACTATTATATTTTTATATTTTTTTATTATATTATATTTATTATATT
>JAAAKG020132590.1:0-14459 GCA_010014905.2 Druon quercuslanigerum
ATTTTTATTATTTATTTTATTATTTATTTATTATTATTATTTATTTATTTTATTATTTATTTAATTTTATTTATTAATAATAGTTACAACCAAAGAAATGAATTTTTAATTAAAATGATGAATCGCCAACCAAAAAATTTAATTTTCCACAAAATAGTTCAACTATCAGCGAAGTAATTTTACTTGAAACCAAAAAGATGAAATTTTGACTAAAATGATAAATATTTATCTGGGAATTTTCATCCAAATTTATGAATTTTGAAGAAGAAAAGATCATTTTTAACCAAAAATTGCATAGTTAAATTTTAGTCAAAAAAATGAATGTTCAAGCAAAAATATAAATTTTGATCTAAAATTATGGAATATACAATTGTAATAAGATCAATTTTCAGTTTAAAAAAATTACTTTCCTAAAAAAAAAACTTAAAAAAAATAGTTGAACTTTCAAACAAAGTGCTAAATTTTCAACAAAAATTGTAAATATTTATCGGAAATAGTTGAATTTTGAATCAGAAAGATGTATTTTCAATTAAAATTATGACGAACTAGAATAATTGAATTTTTTCCAAGCGAGAATGAATTGTCAACCAAGAAATTAACTTCTACCAAAAAAGACCAAGTTTAAACTACAAAAGGTCATTCTTCAACGAAAAATCCAATAATTAAATTTTTATTCAAAAAATGAATATTCAAAAATCGAGATAAGTTTTTGAAAAAAATTGTGGAATATTCAAGTGGATAAATAGTTAAACTTTCAGTTTGAAAAATAATCATACAAAAAAGAAACAAATTTTCAACAAAATACTTAAATTTTCCAGAAAAAATTCCTTTTTATCTAATAAAATACCTCATGTTTCAAAAAAGGAAATGAATTTTTAATTAAAATGATGAATCGCCAACCAAAAAAATTGATTTTTTACAAAATAATTGAACTGTGAACCAAGTTAGTTTACTTTCAACCCAAAAGATGAATTTTTAGCTAAAATGATAAACATTTAACTAAAATATTTGAATTTCTCAACAAGAAAATTAACTTGCAAGAAAAATTCAATTTTTCTAAAAAAAATGCTCGATTTGCAACGAAATATGTGGATTTTCAACAAAATAGTTGAATTTTACATTAACACAGACAACTTTTCACCCAAGTTCAAATTTTCAGTTGAGGGAATTAATTTTCAAACTAAACTGATGAATTTTCAACTGGAAAAGTGTCATTTTATACAAAAAAGATGCATTTTCCACAATAAAAATTTATTTTCTACAAATAGGTGAATTTTTCACATAGCACATAAATTTTCAAATAAATAGTTTAATTTCTAAATAAAAAAATGTTCATTTTTAACTAAATAGTTGAGTTTTTATCCAAAAAGATACATTTTCAAACAAAAATAGAATAGTTAAATTCCCTTTTAAAAATCTAAATCTTAACAAAAAAAGTTTATTTTCAGAAAAACAGTTAAATTTCAAACTGAAATAGATGAATCTTTAGTTCAACAAATTGATGTTTAGAAAGTAGTTATATTCTCAAATAGAGATGAAATTGAGTAAATTTTTAGTGAATTAATTTAAGGTAAATAAATCAAAAGTATGTTCTCGATTTTTTAATTAAATTCCCAGTCAAGTCGCCACTTAATTTTGGTAAATTTTTATAAAATTTACGAACACATATGGTACTTTTTCGCGGTCATAGGGTAACAAATCCAGGATAAGTTCATTAGATTTCAAAAAATATTCAAGTTATATTGTTGAAAAATTCAAAATTATTAGAAAAAAATTAAAATAAAAAAAAAATCAATTTTCGTACAATTGGAAGGATCTTAGAAAACTTAAATGTTAACGAGAAGAATGCCATAAAAGTTATAAAAAAGGAAGGGGAAATTAAAATTTTTTTAATGAATTGAAATCAATTTAGAATTATGATAAAGCTTCATTGAATTTAGTAAATTTAAAATAAGCTTTAAAAATCAAGGGAATTCAAAAGAATCCAAAATTATTAATAAGAAAGAAGCGTGAATTCCAAAAAATAATTTCAAGTCTCTTCAAATCTTTGAAACCCTACTATTTTCCAAACAAAAAAGTGTTGTATGACTACAAAACAATACAAAAGAATTCAAATGAATTTGACAAAATTCTAAAAATTGAAAAATCCACTCATTACAGTAAAATTTGAGTGAATTTAGAGGATTTTAGGGGAAAAGAGAGAAATTTCACGAAATTCATAAAAAAATCAAACTGAATTTAAAAAATAATTAAGTGAAGTCAAAGCAATTTAAAAAAATGACAAATTTATTTGAATTACGTAAATTTAAAATGCGATTACAAATCTTTAAGACAATTAAAAAGAATTTGATGAAATTTAGAATGAATTTTGAAGAATTCTAGATGAATTGAACAAAAATGTTTTTAAAAGACATTGAATTGAGTAGAATTGAGTTATTTTAGAAGCATTTAAAAGAATTCAAGATAAATAAATAAGAATTCCGGGCGAATTCTAAATGAATTGCAAAAAATATTTGAAAATCTCTTGAAATCTGCGAAACCCTAGGACATCCCTCACTTTTTGCGAAATTATAATACCTTGGGGCTTTTAAAATTCCTTTTAATCGTTCAAATCTTCGAAAATCTTATAAAATCCTGTGAAATTTGTAAAATTGTTCCAGATTTTCCGAAATTTTATAAAATTTCGTATCCTGAAATATTTTAAGCACACTGACATCCCTTCAAATTAATTAAATAAATCAGTAATTCTTTGGGATCTTTTAAAATTCCCTAAAATATTTTAACTCCTTTGACATACCTTTTAAAATTTTAAATAACCTACAATATTTGTGATCCTCTAAAATATTTAAAATCCTTTGAACAAACTCAAAAAATTCAAAAAAATTTAAAATAATTCAGGATAAGGTATTAAGAATTCAGGGTGAATAACAAATAAGAAATACCTCACTTAAAAACTGTTGAAATTTTATGAAATTTCCTGAAATCCTGAAAAATATTTTAAAATACATTGAGAACTATTAAATCCTTTGATAAAATATCTTCTGAAATTGTAGAAAAATTTTTTATTAAAAAAGGACTGTTTTCCTTTAAAAAATGTGGACATTAAAACTAAAATTTTCTTCTTCCTTATAAATTTATAGATTCAGAAAAAATTTTATCCTAAAATAGCAATACAAAATACCTTGTTTAAAAAAATACCCTACAATCTTATAAATCCCTTTAAATTATTGAAATCTATTAACAAATTTCCCGGAATCTTTAAAAGTATAAAGTCTAAATTTTATTATTTGGTTAAAAAATTCACAATTTTCTAAAAAGACTTTCTTTTTGGTTGCAAATTCCACTGTTCTGTTAAAAATTCGTCTTTTTGTGTTAAAAATGCCTTTTTTATCCTAGAACATTAAACTTTTGTTTAAAATTAATATTTTCTCGCTGATAAGTCAACTGAAATATTTTTTGGATAAAAACTAGTTTTTCTGAAAATTTGTTATTTTAATTTAAAAGTTCATTTTTTACAGTATAATTATTGCATTTTTCTTTGAAAAAATGCAACTGTTTTTGTTAAAAATTAAGCTACTTCCTAGAAAATTTACTTTTTGTTTAAAATTCCTATTTTTGTGTTGAAAAGTAAATTTAAATATTTTTTTGATGAAACTTCTACGCTTTTTTTTGAAAAGTTGTCTTTTTTATTTAAAAATTCACCTGTTTTAGTAGAATTTTCATTTTTCTTGGACAAGAAAGCAACTTTTTGGTTAAAAATCTAACAATCTTGTTAAAAATTATACTTTTTGGTTAAAAATTCGATTATTTCACAGAAAAATAACTTATTGTTTATAATTCTCTATTTTTTAAGGTTTTTTTTAATTCGCCATACTTTTTGGTTGCATATTTAATTTTTTGTTTAAATATAATATTTTGGCGTTTAAAATAGAACTAGAATCTTTTCTGGATTAAAATCGAACTTTTAAAAAAAACTTTTGTTATTTTTCATTAAAAATTCGCCCGTTTTAAGATAAATTTTTGTAGAAAATTTAATTTTTGTCTAAAATTTACTTTTTGTCTAAAGTTTATATTTCCGTGTTGAAAAACGAAGCGAAATTTTTTCTGGATTAAAGTTCAACTAAACCAAAAAATGGTCGTTTCTTATTGAAAATTCACTTGTTTTAGTACAAGTTTCATCTTTCTTGGATAAAAATACAACTATTTGGTAGAGAATTTCACTATTTTGTTAAAAATTCATCGTTTTTGGTTTGAACATTCAATTTTTTCATAGAAACTTATTTTTTTGTTAAATAATGCATATTTTGTTCTCGAAAAATCAATTGGAATTTTTTTTTGATAAAAATTCAAGCATAAAAAATAATTTATTAACAAAAATTCATGTGTTTTTAGAGAAATTTCATCTTTTTGAATGAGAATGCAACTATTTAGTTTAAAATTCAACATTTTTCAACTTAAAATAAAAAAATTGAATTTCTAGTTCAAACAAAATTAATTCTCAATAAAATAAAATGTATTTTTATCAGAATAACTAATTTTCCAACTAAGATAAGTTAAATTTTCAAGTTAAAAAATTACTTTCCACACAAAAGTAACTCCAATTGTAAATCATTAACTGGAATAGTTGAATTTTAAATCAGAAAGATGAGCTTTCCACTAAAAAGATGATTTTTCAACAAGAAAAATTTATTTTCAACCAAGAAAATTAATTTCCACTAAGAAAATTTGATACTAAAAAACGAAATAATTAAATTTTTAGTCAAAAAATGAATTTTTAAACAATGAGATGAATTTTCGACTAAAATTATGGAATATTCAACTGGAATTTGACATTTTCAGCTTAAAAAATCAAACAAAAAATTAACCAAAAAAGAATAAAAAAAATTACTTTTCATCCAAAGAAGAAACAAGTTTTCAATCAAATTGCCCATTTTTGAACAAAGGGACATTAATTTTAAACGAAAGAATTTAAATTTCTAACATAAAAGAAGAATTTTCAACTAAAATTATAAATATTGAACTGAAATACTTGAATTTGTAACCGAAAAAAACAATTTTTAAAGAAGAAGATTAATTTAAAAAAAAAATCATTTTCTACGAAATATTTGAATGTTTATCTAGAAAAATGCAGCCACTTTGTTAAATTTTCAACTAGAAAAGACCAATTTTCAACCAAAAATGTAACAGTTAAATTTTCATTTGGAGAAATTAATTTTCGACCATCCCAGGGACTGCAACATTTTTTTAAGGTTAAAGCTTAAAAGCTGTTTCATTTCAAAACATTTTTTTCAAATTAAAAACTTTAAACTTTCATACATTTTAGAGTTCAAAGATTAAAAATTATATCATTTTAAGAAATTTTAAGCTAGAACTAATAAAAATTGAACGATTACATTTTTTTATAAACTGAACACTTCTGAAATTAAAGTAAAATTATTTTAATTATAAATAGTTTTAAAATCCTTAAAATGCTTCAAAATTTTTACATTTTTTCAGATTTTAAATTATTTTTAACATATTTTCAGAATTTCTGAACAAATTTTTAAAGTATTCAGATTTTTTCTAAAAATGTTTATAATTTTTTTTTAAATCCTGCCAAATTAAATAAATTGTCTTAAAATCTTTCACATTCATTTTTTTTTTTATAATTTTGTAAACCTTTCTAATTATTTTGAAATATTCTCTTAAAATTAATGTTTCAAAATAAAAAAATATTTTCAATTATGCTACGAAAATTTTATTATTACTTTGAATCCTTTCAATATATTTGATCAAAATTGGCCAGACACTTCTTATAAATTATTTGAAATAATTTCGAATTTTTAACTACTTTTAAATCATATCAAAACTTTTCAATACCGCTGAAACTTACTAGAATTTACAAAAAAAAATAATAACAGGTGTTCAATTGATATTTATACATTAAAATTCATCAATTTCACTTCAAAAATAGATTTTTTCTAAAAGAACAATTAAAATTGTAACTTTAAACTTTAGTTTTTTGTTTCATTTTAAATATTTAATTTACACTTACTGATTTTCAATTTTGGGTAATTGTTCTTTTTCTTGATTACAAAATTTCAAATTTAATGGTTTAAAAATGGATTGTTTGAGACTGAAATAATATTTAAAATTTAATAAAAGCCTTTAATTATGAGCATATTATTTGGAAGTTATTTTAAACAATTCGCAGTTAATAAACTAAAAAGGATTTTTATCCCAAATCTTTTATTTCAAACGCTGATAATTTTTATTTATTTAAGTCTTTAAAACTGAATTTCCAAATTCATTAAATTAAAATGTAAGCCTAAAAATTAAAATATAAAAAGAAGAATTTCGAATTACGCATTCTAAACTAAATCTCATAATTAAAAAAGATAACAATTTATTTAATTATTTACAAAAAGGTTGAGTTTAAATTTTGAGACATTTATTTCTCTAAAAATTTGTAAAATTTCCGGTCAAAAAATAAATTAACTGTCATTTCCGGGTTTCATAAAATTTCCGGATTAATAAGGAAAAAACGGAAAGCCTGTGATCCCGGAAAAACAGAAAAAGGTGACAAATTTCGAAAATAAGAGACCATCTGTAATGATTGTAGTCATAACAAAGGGATTTTTTTATACATAAAACTGTTCTCAATAGCATGAAGCAGATAGAATTTATTATATCATCTACTCTAAGCATTCTGGGAACACAACTGCACAAACAGTTCTCCAATTACACTCGGCATTACATGATTGCTTACCGATAAAATTCTTTATGTTTCAAAAAAAAAATCCTGGATTCCATTTCAAAATGTGAATTTGATATTAAAAAATTGTATGCAATTAAAATGATCAACTTACTCTATACGACGTCTTCGATTTCTGACCCTTGGTTTTCTTTGGGTATTTTGAGTCGTTTTTTCAGCCATTTTGTTCTAAATTTGTTTAAATATCTTTCCGAAAAAGTGTTGAACCTTGAAACCTGAAAATTAAAGTCAACCGAGATAAGAAAAAGGTCAGGATTGACAATACTTACATAAACATTACTCTAGATTACATCAACTTATTATAAAAATACCTAAATTACTAAAAACACTTATTCAAAAACGAAATATATTTTTTTTAACAAAAATTTAACGCAATATTTTCCGAAAAAAAATAGAAGCTGTCAGTCTGTATAATTATTTTGTCATCACATCTGGCGTGTAACGAAAATAAAATAAAATTACACAACCCGAGACAAAGAGAAACTCTCTATTTTGGTGAGCGGAGCGAGAGTCATAACCTCAAAAACTGAATGCAAAATTTTGAAAAATAGATTTTTTTACACTCACCTAGTACTACTGTGCGTCGTTATCTTCCTTTCGCCGAAATAGAAGTCACAAAAAGCGACGGAAAACCGATGCCGAATGATTTGTTGTCGATCTTTTCTAACCACGATCCTGCTTTTTCGAATTTCGCGAATTTCTCTGAGGCTAAATTTGGAAAAGCGACCGAGCGATTCATCACAAACTTAGTGGAAATGGGGACGTCAAAAAGGCCGAAAATTTCGAGAGAAATTGAAGATAACGGAGACTAGCTCCTAAAAAATCGTGAGGAATCCCCGGCTGGCCTCTTCACTTGGACGACATTGCACGAACGAAAACGACAACGAACTGTTGATTCAACGGATATCATGAAATTAGATTGGCCCGCCTGTAAAAACAGCTTAAGCAACGAAAGAATAACGTAAGAAATAAGAAAATAAATAGCTAACTACACGATATTTACGCATTTTTGAATAGGTCAGATAGGTGAGGCATGTTAAAAACTGAATTTTATCGGTTAGAAGTGAGGTTAGGTGTTTAAGTTTGTTTATGGTTCACAGAGGTTTCAAGGTCATTCATTCATGTTTGATTATATTGTGTTTCCACGGGCCACGGTTTTATTCTAACCTCACTTTTTCACCGGGCGTCAGTGCTTCTCTGCACTGCTGCGCAAATAATACTTTGAAAACAATTCTTTGATTATAAAATAGACTTATAAAGTGAAATTTCAAATCAGTATTTGATTTTTGTTCCTTAAAAATAAATAATTGATTTTAAATCGAAAGAAAATGGTACCTTTTTTATTACAAATATCAATTTAAAACCATTTTTAATATCTATATGCATTTTACATTTCAAATGAGTGCGCCAAAGGTAACTGTTCAGGTTGTTGACGCGACGCATGCGCAGCATGAAATAATCGCAAAGTCGAGGACCTGAGGGAGCACTTCATTGGCTGCCGTTCGCGCGCTTATTTGAAATTTTAAAAAGTATAATGCATTTCAAATTTTGCATATTAAATAAAATGGATATATAAATTTTATTGCAGGTAAACTTAGAAATATTTAAAATTTAATTATGGAAAAATTGTAATTGAAATTTTATAAAAGTTAAATAATAAATAGAAATTAGGTCGAATTTATTTTTATTCTTAAAAAAAGTATATTAAGGCAATGAAAATAAATATTTTTATCAAAAACGATTTGAACAAATTTTAATTGTTTTTTTAACATTATTATGGATATAAAAATAACAATGCATACAAATGGCATACACAATAAATTAAAACACACGTGTTTTTAACACATTCTTAGTTTATTTTTTATTTTTTAAAATAAAAATTCGAATTTTAAAAACATTTTGCGTAATTTTCAAAATACGATGCGCATTTTAAAACAAAATTGTTCATCTAGAAATATAGTTTCTTCATTCTTGTTATTAAACATTTTAAAGATTGAAAACAAATTTTTTGAAGATAAAAATATTTGATTATTTCATTTTTAATAAATAAATCATATTTAATTAAAAAGAATTTGTTAATATTTTAAATTCTGTAATTTGATTATTAGGGAATTTTGCAATTCCGGATCAGGATTTTTAAATTTCGGCAATTTTACAATTTGGGGAATTTTTGTTTCTGGATTTTTCAGTCTTCCCTTAAAATCTTCGAAAATTTATATATTTCTTGCACCTTACAAATGGAACTGAAAACAATAATCAATTGTTTAAATAAGCATGTTTGTTAACTTGCATGATTTATTACTTTATTAAGTAAAAAGTGGATAGAAATTTAAAATTTCAGAAGAAACCCCCACTTTCTACCTTTATTCAAATTGAGTATTATTAGAAATATAAATAAATTGTTTAAACAATTAATTTTGTTAACTTTAATGAATTATTTACATCACTCTAATTGAAAATTGGACAAAAAAGTGGAAATTTTTTTGAAAAAACTTCAATTTTCTAGAATTATTCAAAATTAATGTTATTATAAATAATAATAATTTGTTTATAAAATTGTGCTTGTTAACTTCAATTAAGTATTAACTTACTCAAATTGAAAATTGGACAAAAAGTGGAAATTTTTCAAATAAACGGCGACTTTTTATCTCTATTCTAAACAAAAATTGCTAAAAACAATACAAAATTGTTTAAATAATTTATGTAAATATCTAATTATCAGTATAAAGGTATATTTTATGTATAAGAAACAATTTGAATTTAAGAAAAATCTTCGAAAAAATCGTTCAGTTGAAAAAACTAAATTTTAAAAACAAATTTTTTTTATCAAATTAGTTCAATTTACAACAAAAAATACTTTTTAAGAAGGAATTTCAAATTTCAACCAAGAAGTGGAATATTCGAGCTGAAAAGACAAATTTTCAATAAATTATATAAATTTTATAACTTAATAGTTGATTGTTTTAATTAAAAAGATCAATTATTAACCAAAAATGGAATAGTTTAATTTTAATTTTAAAAATTAATTTAATTAAACAAAAGTGACTTTTTACAAAACAGTTAACATTCCTACCAATTGTTTAATTTTCAATACAAAACAACGAATTTTCTACAAAAAAGTTGAATTTTTTCGAGAATAGTATGATTTTCCAACAATCTGTTCTATTTTTAATATAAAAAGAATAATTTTCTAAAAAAAAGTTTAATGTTTTACAAAATAGTAAAGTTTTCCAACAAATTTTTTAATTTTTAAGATAAAAAAATCATTTTCTACGAAAAAGTCAATTTTTCAATCAAATAGTTAAATGTTCAATTGAAAAAACTAAATTTTAATATCAAATTTTTTTTCTATCAAATTAGTTCAATTCACAACAACAACAAATAATTTTTAAGAAAGAATTCCATCTTTCAGTCAAGAAGTGGAATTTCAACCTAAAAAGAATAATTTAAAAAAATAAATAAATTATTAACCAAAAATTGAAGAGTTTAATTTTAATTAAAAAAATTAATTTTAATGAAATAAAAGCGACTTTTTTGCAAAACAGTTAAATTTTTTACCAATTGTTTAATTTTTAAAACAAAACGACGAATTTTCTACAAACAAGTTGAATTTTTTACAGAATAGTAAGATTTTCCAACAAATTGTTCAATTTTTAATATAAAAAGAATAATTTTCTAAAAAAAAGTTTAAAGTTTTACAGAATAGTAAAGTTTTCCAAGCAATTGTTTAATTCTTAAGATAAAAAAATAAAGTAGTAAACTATTCAGTTGAAAAAAAATGTTATTAAGTTAGTTTAATTCGCAACAACAAAAAATAATTTTGTAATAAAGAATTTCAACTTTTAACCAAGAAGTGGAATTTTCAACCTAAAAAGACAATTTTTCAACAATTTAGATAATGTTTCAAGCAAATAGTTGAATGTTTTAGCTAAAAAGATAAATTATTAATCAAAAATGAAAAAGTTTAATATTAATTTAAAAAATTAATTTTAATGAAACAAAAGCGACTTTTTTATAAAACATTTAAATTTTCTAGCAATTGTTTAATTTACAAGACAAAACGACGAATTTTCTACAAAAAAGTTGAATTTTTTGCAGAGTAGTACGATTTTCAAACAAATTGTTCAATTTTTAATGTAAAAAGAATAATTTTCTAAAAAAAAAGTTTAATGTTTTACAAAATAGCAAAGTTTAAAAAAAAATTTAATTCTTAAGATAAAAAAATCATTTTCTACGCCAAAATTGAATTTTCAATCAAGTAGTTAAATATTCAGTTGAAAAAAAACTAATTTTTAACAACAAATCTTTTTTATCAAATGAGTTTAATTTAAAAGAACAAGAAATACTTGTTAAGGAAGAATTTCAACTTTCAACCAAGAAGTGGAATTTTCAACCTAAAAAGACAAACTTTTCAACAAAGTATTACAATTTTTAATCAAATAGTTGAATATTTCAGCTAAAAAGATAAATGATTAACCAAAAGTGGAATAGTTTCATTTTAATAAAAAAATTTAATTTTTAATGAAACAAAATCGACCTTTTTACAAAACAGTTAAATTTTCTACCAATTATTTAATTTTCAAGACAAATCGACGAATTTTCTATAAAAACTTGAATTTTTTACAGAATAGTACGATTTTGCAACAAAATATTAAATTTTTAATATAAAAAGAATAATTTTCTAAGAAAAAGCTTAATTTTTTACAAAATACTGAAGTTTTCCAACAAATTTTTTAATTCTTAAGATAAAAAGAATCAATTGCTACGCAAAAGTTGAATGTTCAACCAAGTAGTTAAATATTCAGTTGAAAAAACTGAATTTTAACAACAACTTTTTTGATGAAATTAGTTCAATTTATAACAACAAAAAATACTTTTTAAGAAAGAATTTCAGCTTTCATCCAAGAAGTGGAATTTTCAACCTAAAGATACAAATTTTCAACAAATTATACAATATTTCAACCAAATAAATGAATTTTTAGTATACAACGAATTTATATACAGTTAAATTATAACAGTTAAATTTTCTACCAAGTGTTTAATGTTTAAGACAAAACAACGATTTTTCCAACAAATTGTTCAATTTTCAATATAAAATGAATAATTTTCTAAAAAAGCTTAATTTAAAAATTAATTTTAATGAAACAAAAGCGACTTTTTTAAACACTGTTAAATTTTCTACCAAGTGTTTCATTTTTAAGACAAAACGACGAATTTTCTATAAAAGAATTTTATTTTTTTACAGAACAGTACGATTTTCCAAGAAATTGTTCAATTTTTAATATAAAATGAATAATTTTCTAAAAAAAGCCTAATTTAAAAAATTAATTTTAAATAAAACAAAAGCGACCTTTTTAAAAAAACAGTTAAACTTTCTACCAATTGTTAAAATTGTTCAATTTTTAATATAAAAAGAATAATTTTCTGAAAAAAGCTTAATTTTGTACAAAATGAAAAAAATTTTCCAACAAATTTTTTAATTCTTAAGATAAAAAGAATCATTTTCTACGCAAAAGTTGAATTTTCAACCTAGTAGTTAAATATTCAGTTAAAAAAACTAAGTTTTAACAACAATTTTTTTTATCAACTTAGTGCAATTTAAAAGCACAAAAAATACTTTTTAAGAAAGAATTTCAACTTTCAACCAAGAAGTGGAATTTTCAACCTAAAAAGACAAATTATATAAATTTTATAACTAAATAGTTGAATGTTTTAGCTAAAAATATAAATTATTAACCGTAAATGAAACAGTTTAATTTTAATTTAAAAAATTAATTTTAATGCAACAAAAGCCACTACTTGGTAGAAAATTTAAATATTTGGCGAAAACTTGAACTGTTAGCTAGAAAATTCACTTATTTAATAGAAAATTAAACTATTTAGTAGAAAATCAAATTACTCAGTAGAAATTTTAACTTTTTGGTTGCAAACTCAACTATTTGCATAAAAAGTTCTTTTTGTTTCTTGAAAATTCCAGAAATTCTTAGAAAACTCTACTATTTGGTAGAAAATTGAACTATTTGGTAGTAAATTAAACAATTTAGTAGGAAATAATACTATTTAGTAGAAAATTCATCTTTTGGTCTTGAAAGTTCAAGAATTTCTTATAAAACTCCACATTTTTGTACAAAATTTAACTATTTGGTAAAAAATTCACTTATTCAGTAGAAAATTTAACTTTTTGTTTAAATTCAACTTTCTGGCTTGAAAATTCAAGAATTTCTTAGAAAACTCCACTGTTTGGTAGAAAATTGAACTATTTGGTAGAAATTTCACTTATTTAGTAGAAAATTTAAAACTTTAAAAAATTTTAAATTTAGAAAATTTAACTTTTTGTTGAAAATTCATCTCTTTAGCTTGAAAATTCAAAAATTTCTTAGAAAACTCCACTAATTAGTACAAAATTTAACTATTTGGTAGAAAATTTACTTATTTAGTAGAAAATAAAAGTATTTGGTAGAAAATCAAACTATTTAGTAGAAAATTTAACTTTTTGTATAAAATTCTTTTTGTTTCTTGAAAATTCAAGAATTTCTTGGAAAACTCTACTATTTGGTAGAAAATTCTTTTTTTTGGCTTAGAAATTCAAAAATTTCTTAGAAAACTCAACTAGTGGATAGAAAATTTAACTATTTGGTACACAATTAAACTATTAGGTAGAAAATTAAACTCTTTGGTAGAAAATTTAACTTTTTGTAGAAAATTCATCTTTTTGGTTTGAAAATTCAAGAATTTCTTAGAAATGTCCACTATTTGGTAGAAAATTGACCTTTTTGTAGAAAATTCAACTTGTTGGCTTGAAAATGAAAGAGTTTTTTTAGAAAAGTCCACTACTTTGTAGGAAATTTAACTATTTGATAGAAATTTCAACTATTTGGTACAAAATTCACTTATTTATTATAAATTAAACTATTTGGTAGAAAATCAAACTATTTAGTGGAAAATTTAACTTTTTGGTTGTAAACTCAACTTTTTTGTAGAAAATTCATCTTTTTGGCTTAAAAATTCAAGAATTTCTAAGAAAACTCCACTATTTAGTAGAAAATTTAACTATTTGGTAGAATATTTAACTATTTAGTAGACAATTAAACTATTTGGTAGAAAATCAAACTATTTAGTAGAAAATTTAACTTTTTGGTTGTAAATTCAACTGTTTTGTAGAAAATTCACTTATTTAGTAGAAAATTAAACTATTGGGTAGAAAATCAAACTATTTAGTCGGAAATTCAACTGTTTTGTAGAAAATTATTTTTTTTTGCTTACAAATTCCAAAATTTCTTAGAAAACTCAACTAGTTGGTAGAAAATTGACTTATTTAGTAGAAAATTAAACTATTAGGTAGAAAATTCACTTATTCTGTAGAAAATTCGACTATTATGCAGACAATTTTTTTTTGCTTGAAAAATCAAAATTTTTTTCGAAAACTCCACTAGCTGGTAGAATGTATAGCTATTTAGCAGAAAATTGAACTATTAGCAAGAAAATTAACTTATTTAATAGAAAATTCAACTATTTAGTAGAGAATCAAGTTACTTAGTAGACATTTTAACCTTTTGATTGCAAACTGAACTGTTTTGTAGAAAATTATTTTTTTTGCTTGAAAATTCAAGAATTTCTTAGAAAACTCCACTGTTTGGTAGAAAATTCATCTTTTTGGCTTAAAAATTAAAGAATTCTTTAGGAAAGTCCACTATTTGGTAGAAAA
>JAAAKG020132591.1:0-14457 GCA_010014905.2 Druon quercuslanigerum
TCCGACCAGGGGTGAGAGCAGGGTGGAAAATGGTCATTGGATCTCGCCCGCTGGCACCAGCCAATCAACGACGGCCAAGCCCGAACGACGGAAGGTCCAAAGGAAGACAGCGGCAAGCGGCTGGAACGAGAGGAGACACGAGGCAGAGTTGGCTTGGGGCCTGGAAGAGACGGAGTACCGTTACGTACCGACCAACCTTAAAGGAAATTGGAGTTTCAAATATACGAGGAAAAATGGACGCTAACCAGACGCTCCAATCAGCCGAGTGGCTGAGAGGTAGGTGTACCTTTTTCTCTACCTCGTAGGTGTTCTCCCCGCCTCGGTCCCGGTCCGCGGTAATAGGGCCGATAGTTTGTCACGAGTGATTGAAGTGCACGTAGCTGAGGGAAGCGACGGAGACCCCCGCGTGGCGTTGGATCTGGAGGGATGCTCGATTCAGGTGCTGATGGGAGCAGGTGAGGCGAGCGGTTCCCTTCAACGGCCAGGTGATACGAGTGCCGCGTGGTCGACTAAGATAGTGGGGCCGAACGCCGGTGTCTCCGGCCTTTCTCGCAAAAAGAAATACGTGGGTCAAAATGCATCGTGTTTTTTGGGCGTCTCTCCGCGTCTCTCCGTAATTTTGGGGCCTAGATATTAAATATGGTACGCTTCGCGTAAAGTGTGTTCGTTTAGGTTAGATTTCACTTAATAAATATTTGACATTCATATTATAAATCAAACGAAAATTCGTTATTTCGTTGTCTCTCTCTCGCTCACGAGAGTTCCCCCCCCCCTTGTTAAAGTCAACCTCGAGGGTTGTTCGTGCGTCGAAACAGTGTGGCCCACGAACTCGGTTGAATCAGGCGTGAGCCAGCAAACGGTAAGTGGCCGCCAAAATAATTATAAAAAATTATTTTATTTGTAAAGAGGATTTCCCACCTGGGCCAACCCCCGGCAACTCGAATAGTAGGTTCTGATTTGCGAAAGAAGTAAGCTGAATACATGCAAGCTGATCAAGTGAATGTCCAAGCACTGCAGTAGAAGCAGGCCTGCCAGCAGAAGAACCCGACCTGCCATGGAGAGAAGGAATCTCAGTAGTAGAAGACCGTTCAGGAGAATGTTGTATGCCAGTAGAAGTAAAACCAATATCACGTTCGCTATAAGAAATCTCAACGGACTTTAATGAATTGTAATTTGTAATAGTTTTAATAAAAGTTGTTAAGATAGGGTATTTTATTACTATTGGACAATCCCTAACTTCGTCCAGGGTTATATTGTCAACAGCGCCGCTTGTATTTTTACTTTCTTACGATATCGATTTTTTCTATATATTCCACGAAGAATCCCACCATTGTCCAATATTGCAAACACGTCACCATTGGATTCTGACAACACAATGTGTTCGCGTTATGGCACGGGCACATAGCTATTTAGTTTTTCTCGTAATTGAATTAATTTACGGTAAGGAAAATCGTATCTCCGAAAATCGAATCGCTGGTTCTGATTTGTGCGAGGAATAAGCCGCACATATCCAAGTTCTCCTAGTTTATATTCAAGTAATCAAACAGGAAGAAGCTCACAATGGAGAGACCTGCATCTGGGACGAGGAAAAGGGCGATTAGGAGAAGTACGGTCAGGAGCATGTTGTTTGCCAGAAGAAGGAACGGAATAACGGTTGCCACTAGAATTTCTTCTGGACTGTGAACTTAATTCTGCAAGAAGAAATTGAGAATTCTTTTTTTAAATAAAATTACGTATACGAGCTTTGGTCAAACTCAATATTTCTGTACAAAAAGCATCGTATTATTGTCAAAATAAAAATTTAGATAAATCATTTAAAAATGAAATAATACCCTACACGCCCCTCCAAAACCAAGTACGTTTTAAATAAGTAGGCTTAAGTTTGTAACCCACAAATTTTGTTTTGGGGACGCCTCTTGTGAATTTTTACCGAAAATGCAATTCCGTTTTCTTTACTAGAAATCTTAAACATGACAATGTTGCGGTCTATGTTAAGTAAAAATTCTATGAAGTGAAAAGAATATCCAGAAATTTCCTTTAACTTTTAACCAAAAAGAATAATATAGTGTAAAGAGCTGAGTAGTTATAGCCTCTTATTTTTTAGTGAGGCAAACATTAAATCTTTTTTTCGAAATATATCAACCTTTGTACCATTATACATGAAATGTGTATAGAACATTTCTTATTTGCTTATATCATGCGAAGACTTATTTACTGTTTAAAACCAATCAATATCAATTACACTGGAACTGACGCTGAAATATTTGTTTCTAATTCTTCGGAAATTTTGTGACCTTCTGTTTAGTCTTTATCATTCTAACGTCAAATTAAACAAGCGCAAATATTTATTTATTTTAAAAGAGGGCCTAACTAATTTTTTCATATTCTGAAAAAATACTCAGGAAGCATCAACAAATCATAAATTCTGAGTTACAAACCATGGCCTGCTGGCCATGGTTATGGCATAAAATAAAAAGTGCCCAATATATCAAAATATTACTGAAATACTTTTTAATCACTACTTACTGTTAAATAACACTTTTCAAACAATCATTTGAAATATGTAGAAGATAAAATTAAACTTCACTTATTTCAAGCAGGTATTTATACCTCAAGGGGCATACTAAAAATACGTAACGTATTACAGGCCCATTTTATGACCCTCCTCCCAACGGTAAAAACCCATAGAAAAATATTTCTGACTAATTTTTATTAATTAAATATAATATCAAATAATTTTTATTTAGAAAAAATGTTTTGCTAGTGATTGCTAGTAAAATTAGGCAAGTCAGAGATCTTCATTTTCAAAATTCTCTGATTTTTCCTTTACTAATTTTTCATTTTCTTGATAATTAATATTCAAATACCAGCATTTTAATTTTTTGAGACTTTAAACAAATAATCTTTCATAATTTTAGATATAAATTTTAAATTTTGTTTTATACAAAAGATCTCTTTTCTACTATAAAAGATTTATTTTTAACATAATACTTGAATTTTCAAACTAAAAAGATGAATGTTCAACAAACAAAGATCTTTCTCTCAAAAAAGAAATAAAATTTTATCTAAAGTGTTGAACCTTTAAGCGGAAAAATTGCTTTTCGACTAAACAGTTTAATTTTTATCAAAACAGTTAAACTTTCAATCAAAGATATGAATTTTTAAATAAAAATATTGAGCTTAAAAAAACTATTTATTAACAAAGTGATTTAGCCAAATCTTTCAACCAAAATAGTTGAATACTCAAGCAAAGAAGAAGAATTTTTAACCAAAAACTTACATTTTCAAAAACAAAGTGAAATTTGCACTAAGGCACATAAATTTTCAAATCAAAAATGTAATTCAAAAAAAAAGTTAAATTCTAAAAAAAACAGATTTTAGTTGCCTTTTTAGGATTAAAATATGAATTTTTAAAGAAGAATTAATTTTCTACAAAAAATTGAATTTTTATTCCAAAAAGGTGAATTTTTTCAAACAAAATAAAGTAATTTTTGACCAAATAGTTGAATTTCCTACGAAATCGTTGCTTTTTTGCCAAGAAAGATTTCGTTTATACTTAAGCAGGTGATTTAAAGAAACACAATCTTTCAAGAAAGAATTCAGTTTCATAAATTTTATTCTAAAAATGATGAATTTGAAAAAACCTAAATAATAGTTAAATTTGCAAACAAAGAAGATTTGATTTCACGTTTCAACACCAAAAAAAGAATTGTAAGCAATCAGTTAACATTCTGGTAAATAGTCCAATTTTTAACCAAAAATCGTTCTTTGTTTTCTTTTTCAAGATAGGGGGGGGGGCTGATCAAAAAGGGCGCAATTTACGTTAGAGTGAAGAAGAACGTGTCTTGAAAACATCCTTCTCATGATTTTCCTTCATTGGCTGGCTATTGACTAACTCATTCTCATTTATTGCATTTCCTTTAGAGCCCTACATTCTTTGCATTTCCTCTTTAGAGCCCTACAACTTTCACAGGGAACATTTTTTTCGCAGAGCTGCAGTTTTCAAGATATTTGGTATGTTTTTAAGAAGGGTTGGATGTTTAACCCTCTATAACTTGAAAACTGTCCGTTTTCGGACTTTATGCCCCACAACACTTTTGATCAAGACATGGAGAACTACAATTTTACGAAGCTGGAGAAACATCTTAATATGATTTTTTTAATACACATTTTTTGTGGATTTGAATCATTTGCCAAAGAGACGAATGAGCACGAAATTTACAGACATAAATTTGGATTACCCTATGGCTCATGTGTGAAAGATAGAAAGAAAAAAGCTTTGAGAACTATAGTGCATTGAGATTTTAATGTTTAAATTCAATTTTTATCTGGTTTTGGATTACAAAGAATATAACATTTTGGTTTACCTTTACATATTTAATTAATGATACAATGTATGTAGTGAATCAGATTCTGCAATATATTCTATAAAATAATGTGGGAAGGCAAGGTGTTTTATTCCTACAGGGCAATCCCTCATTTCAGCTTGAGAGATGTTTATAATTGCGGCGCTTATCATATTTATTTTTACTCTTGAATGATTTCTATCCGTTCTATACAATCCGAGAAGAAACCCACTATCTTCCAGTATTGCGAAAACGTCACCATTGGATGCTGATAATACAATATGCTCTTGGTTTGGTATGAGACTAGATGTCTTACGTCCTTGTCGCAACAAAATTGATGCATTTGCAGGAAAGATGTATCTTCGAAATTCAAATCGAAGGCTCTGATTTGTGAAAGGGCTAAGCCGAACATATCCAAGTTGTCCAAGTTCATATCCTAGTACTTCATAAGAAGGAGACCTGCCAGGAGGATAATTTGTCGTGGCACAAAGTGGCGCCTCCTCAGGAGAAGTACGCTGAGGGGAATGTTGTCTTCCAGAAGAAGAAGATGAACCAATATTACGCTCGACAATAGGAATCCCGTCGGACTGTAGTGTATTGTAATTTGCAACATCTTTAATAAAAGTTTGTGGGAATATTGGATGACGTTCGCCTAATGGACAATCCCTTATTTCGTCTTGGGTCATATTGACAACTGCGCCACTTAAAATGTTTATTTTTACTCTTGTACGATCACTATTATTTCTATATATTCCTCGAAGAATCCCACTGTTATCCAATATTGCGAAAACGTCCCCATCAAATGTAGTTAATACAATGTGTTCTCGGGTGGGTACGCGCATATAGCTATTACGTCTCACTCGCAATCGAATGAATTTATAATCAGGAAAAACGTATCTTCGAAATTCGAATCGATGATTCAGGTTTGTGCGAGGAATAAGCCTAACATATCCAAGTTCTCTTAGTTCACATCCAAGTAATCTAACAGGAGGTTGCTCGGCTGAAGGAGACCTAGACCTGTCACGAAGAAAAGGCTCTGGCGGATTATTCAGGTCAAATGAATCTTGTCTGGCAGGCGGAGAAACGGAACCACGCTTGCTATTAGGATTGCCGTCGGACTGTGAACTTATGTCTGCAAGAACAAATACAGAATTCATTTTTGCTTAACAAATCTGCGTCGAATATTTTTCGTTCAACTCAATGTTACTTGCAGAAAGCATGTATCGGATAATTAAATAAAAAATTTTGAGAAATAATTTTCAATTATAATAACTCCCCACCATACGGGATGTTTTTATTAAATGTGCATGTCCCTTTCAAATTTAAATCATTGAGGCTCACAGTGCTTGAGTTTTGCTTATTTCATTGTTTAATTATGATTTTGAACATTTATTATGCATATAATGATGCACACTATCAAAAGCTGTGCATTTTTAGTCAACAAATTAAAAAAAAAGCTAATTAAAACTCAGATCTGATTTAACGGTCCCCGGATAAGGATTTTTTTTTATTAAATGTCTTTAATAATAAAAAATTATAAAAATATTTATAGAGTCAGAAAAGCGAACCTCTCTACCCCCATTTTTAAGAATTCATTGTTTCCCCTGTTTTTAGTTTTTATCTTTAGGGTAAAGGGCACAAATAGAACCTATATAAAAATTCCATTTATGTTTGACTGGCAATAAAATCTATTTGCTTGAAATATTACTAGTATAATTCAAATATACTTTTTATCCTTTTTATTCGAAAATTCGTCTATTTGTCAAAAAAGTATTTTTTTCTTGCAAAAATTGAACTGTTTTCTTGCACATTCGTCTTCTTCAATTAAGAGTTTATCTGTTTTTTTAAATGAACTATTTTCGTGAAAATTCCACTCTTTTGGTTTAAAGTTAAACTATTCTTTGTAAGATGGTACGAAACTAATCAATTTATTGTCCTAGGCGTTACAGTCTGCTTGAAAATTCATATTTTTGTTTAAAAATATTATCTTTTTTTCAAATTGAGCTTTTCAAGTGGACAATTCAACTATATTCTGATAAATTTGTCTTTCTGTTTTAGAAATTGAACGATTTGGATGGGAATTACATTATTTCATTGAAGCATAATTCCTTTGTGCTAAGCTCAGTACTATATTATACACCATTATATAAATATTATTATAGTATTATATATTCATAACGTCCAAATTTTGGACGTCGTTGGTATATGTACAAATGGCCATTATGTGACTATAAACTGGAAAGTGGGCCTTCAGGTTTGCTCCATATTCCTGATGATAAATGTCCGTATTTAATCATGGTTCACATGAGAATAAGTAAAATTTTTAGATATATTACAGTATTACATTTACCAATACAATTAAGGATGACCACCAGTGCGTCCACGAAAGTATAGGCTGTCCTCATTTTCAAAAAGGAGAGTAAAAAAAGATTAATGCTTCAGTGAATAATTTGTGAAAAAATTGTAACTGAGGAATATTCCATTGCGCCATCAGAGTACAAATATATACACAAGAAGTATTTATCTCACATATATATGAGATAACTACATTATAAGTGTAAAGATTGTCCAGTAGACAATCATTTCAGTATCTTCATTATACTTATTTAATTCTCATATCAAGAACTTTATTAACCTTTTATAAGCTATATCAACGAAATGATTTCAGTCTTATCTGAAGGACAGAATTTTGCAGTAACTGCCTCCAAAATCTCCACAGCCTTCATCCTTCCACCTGAAAAAGCGAATGACGTACGACGTAGGACAGCCAACATTTAACGCAAAGCCCAAATGCCCTCCTTAAACTTAACAAAACAAGAAAAACGGTAATTAAAGAACTCAATCGAAATAAAGAAATTATAATATTACCGGAGATAAAGGCAACCCAACACTAATAATGAATAAAGAAAACTATAACCACAAAATCATAAATCTTCTAACTGACGATACATACAAAAAATTTTAAAGGGACCCACCAAAAAAAATGGTCAGTAAAACAAAAACTCTTTTTAAAAAAGCTAAACTTGACAGGGAAACAATATCTGAATTAATACCTACTAATCCTATCTCTCCAAGGCTTTACGAACTCTTAAAAATATACAAAAACAACATTCCGTTCAGTCCAATCGTCAGCGCAATAAACTGACCCACTTACAAGCTGGCACGCTTTCTCGCCCATAAACTGAATCCTTTCACAGGAAACTCTGTTACTCGCGTTCAAAACTCTTGTGACTTTATCAAAAAGATACAACAGATTCGCATGCAACCCCAAGACATCATAGTGAGTTCCGACGTAACATCTCTCTTTACGAAGGTAACAATCTCTGATACAATTGATATTATTAAATCTTCTGTAAACTTCCCCTCCATGGAAATTTAACAAAACAGAAAATTGCCTTTTTTGGACGTGCTAGTTTACAAAAAATCGGACAATACATTAGGCTATAAAGTTTACAGGAAACCCACACATAGAAACAGATACCTACATGTCTCCTCTCACCATCAAGTATCTTAAAAACAATGAGTCATAAAATCACTTGTATGCAGAGCTGTCTCCATAACAGATAAAGATCATTTACAAAGGGAATTACAAAACGTTAAACAAATCTTAATACAGAACGATTACACAATCAAAGAAATTAATAAAGCAATAAGAAAATAGACCCAAGAAAACAATTCAAAACAGCCTAATAAAGAAAGAGAGATAAAAACGACCACCTCCCTACACTACATCCAAGGTGTCACAGAACAAATAGGAGGAACTCTCAACAAACACAACAACCAACCACATTTTAACCACCTGCGAAAATAGAACAACTTCCAAACAACCCTAAAGACCCTCTAAGTGATCCAGGAGTAAATAAAATACCTTGTTCTTGTGGCAAACTCTATATTGGAGAAACCGGGAGAGCGGTGAGCCAAAGTATAAAGGAACATGAGAGTAAAGTCAGGCTAAAACATGTCGCGCAATCAGTACTAGCTGAACATCATATCGAAACAGAACATAACATTTCATTTGATAAAACAACCTTCATCGCAAAAACACATAAAATTTTTCCATCTTCTTTCCATCTGCTTCCATCTGCTTTCCATCCTCCCGAATTGTTAAAAATAAGACTTGATTGGCCAATCAGGTGCGTTTTGACTCCATGGTGGGGTGCTCTGGTCAATCACAGGCATCGCAGAAAGTATACAGAAAAACAACATAACCTGATACCTCAGTTGCAGGTTAGCCCTGAAGATGTGAACTGCAATGTTCACGAAACGTCGGTAATTTCGTAATTTTGTGCCTTTTATAGTTTGTCATAGTGCACTCTTTGCCTAACAATATTTAAATTTTCATTTGTTCATCTATATTTTGAAGATCCTATAACTTTGATTTTTTTTTTCTATCAAAAAAGTCGTAGAGATAAATTGTTTAAATTTTTAGCTACTACATATAGCTGAACATAAAATTTCGAATAATTAAAAAAAAGTTTTGAAAGAGTTTTTGAATGCTCGAACTTTTTGAATGTCTAACCAAAACACATTTGTACCAAATTTTTCGTTTTCTTTTAAGCCTTATTTGTTGGTTCCATAAACAAATTATACAAAAAAAGTGGTATAAATAAATGATTAAGAAAATATATTGGACACCTAATGGCAGAGAAAAACAATTTAGTCAATCTTCCTCAAATTATATTGCCAGTAATTTTCAGCTGTTTGCTTATAAAATTAATAAAAACAATATAACATATAAAATAATCCCCACCTAACAATAATTAGGGCAAAAATGTTGTCTTTCTCGATTTAAAAGTTGACCCTGTTCATAAAATGAACTAATAACTTCAACTGGGATGCACAAGGTACTAACCCGTGTGGAAAAATTAAGGGGCCTAGTTAGAGACCCGCATGGTTTGTCCTCAAGCCTTGTAGAATTCATGAGGATAATCCAGGCAAAGCTTCTCATGGCAACAACATGCTAATCCATAGTGGTCCAACATGGGGTTCCCTCATGGATCCCTTAAGGTTCTGGACCCTGTACTGACATATCTCTGGGATGATAACGCTATTTTGTACTGGGCTGTCAGTGTTGGGCCAGCACTGGATTTCGCTACTGACACAGCACTCCCTCAATAGGAAATTCAAAATGGGCGCAGTACTGCGTCAGTGCTAACTAGTACCGTACTGCCATACTCTAGCGATATGATAAAAAAGGTATTTAAAAAATAAATATTAAATGATTGAGAATATTTTGACTTCAAATATTAATATTCCTGTTATTAGTGAATACATATATTACACTTTTAAACATTATATTAAAAATAAAGATTCGTGTGAGGTTTGGTTTTTAAGTATTTTATACTATTTCACAACATTTAAGATCGACATAAAATGTAGATTTTTTTGTATTTATGGCCTTTACAAATTTTAGAACACATGAACCATGCTTTTAAACGCCCTTTTTACGTCTATTTTTTATAATCTAAAAGATTCACCCTTTGTCGCAGAAATTGTAATCGATGATCCGTGAGGACAACCGAGCCAGGTCCTCGGCTGGAGCACTCGTAGAATTTCCACGCGTGTAACATCCATGCGGGCCACCGCCGGAGCCCTCATCCTATGGTGGCTTAGCGGGGATTTTTCCCCAAGGGAATGCACGAAATTTCCAACTTTTTTTCTTTTTTGGCTTTTTGCAGTATCCAATATGTTCTACGTATCCTGATTTCCTAAAAAACTGCAAAAATTAATTTTTTCTTTTCGTATTAAATAAAAAAAGGTGATATCCCAAGGAGTACTGGAGGAACATAAGAGGCCAACACGTAATGAGGTGTGTTTCCATTTTACAAAAAAATTCAAAAAGTTGTTATGAAAATCTTGTGTGGCCTCGAAAAAGTAGCGTTTGCCTTTTTTCTTTGCTTTATTTAACATCGTGCCTTGTTTGGCTAAAAATAAAATCAATTTCCTTTTTTTTATATTGAAAATGCTGTCACTTTGATCATTTTCTTTCTATCGAGAACAGTCATACGGGTAAATTTGTAGAATTTTTTAGTTATATAAAGAAATGCTAACGAAATTTTCAATTTTTAAACGAAAATATTTTAGAAATTATGAAAATTTTCTTACTTTTTGAGCTTCTATACAAAATAGCTGGCTATCAAACTTGACATTTTTCATTCCTTAAAAAAGTAGTGGCATTCGACTATCTCTTTTGTGCGACGATCCGCAATTTCGGTCTCCTCAAAACTCATTACGATTCCTCACAAAAAATTTAATGTTAATCCATGAAAGTTTCTCTTCTGACATGTGGCTCCACTACCACACACTGTTTGGTGCGGTTAAAAATTAATTGATAAATCTGAAGATTAATCAAAACAATTGTTGGTTAAAAATGGATCGATTTTCTTTAAAAATTTCACTATTAAATTTGTCATTAAAATGAATCTTGCTTGGTTAAAAATTTTGTTAGAAATCCCTAAAACAGTAATATTCGAGGAATAGAATGAACCTATTTAGAGTTTAAATTTCATAGCGCTAGCGGAACCTCTTAATATCATTTTAATACACTTCTTAAGGATTTGAAATACTTAAAAAGGATGGAGATAAGCACCATATTTAGAGAGCAGCACGCTCGAAAGGGATAAGGAAAGGAGCCTCGAGAACCATAGTAATGTGAATCGAATTCTGCAATATTTTTAATATAAGGATTTGGGCTGATATGGTTATTTTTTCCTACGGGACAATCCCTAATTTCAACTGGGGACATGTTCACAATTTGGGCACTTGTCTTATTTATTTTTACTCTTGAATGATTTTTATCCGGTCTATACAGTCCCAGAAGAAATCCACTATATTCCAGTATTGCGAAAACGTCACCGTTTGATGCTGATAATACAATATGCTCTTGGTTTGGTATGAGACTAGATGTCTTACGTCCTTGTTGCAACAAAATTGATATATTTGCAGAAAAAACGTATCTTCGAAACTCAAATCAAAGGCTCTTATTTGTAAAAGGACTAAGCCGAACATATCCAAGTTGTTCAAGTTCATATCCTAGTATTTCTTGAGAAGGAGAGCTGCTTGGAGGATAACTGGTCGCGGCACGAAGAGGTGGCTCCTCAGGGAAATTACGGTGAGGGGAATGTTGTCTGCCAGAAGAAGAAGATGAACCAATATTACGTTTGACAACAGGAATCCCGTCGGGCTGTAGTGTATTGTAATTAGATACATCTTTAATAAAATTTTGTGGGAATATTGGTTGAAGTTTGCCTAATGGACAATCCCTTAAATCGTCTTGGGTCATATTTTCAACTGTGCCACTTATAATGCTTATTTTTACTCTCGCACGATCACTATTATTTCTATATATTCCTCGAAGAATCTCACTGTTATCGAATATTGCGAAAACGTTCCCATCAAATGTAGTTAATACAATGTGTTCCTGGGTGGGCACGCGCAGATATCTATTACGTCTCACTCGCAATCGAATGAATTTATAATCAGTCAAAATGTATCTTCGAAATTCGAATCGCTGGTTCAGGTTTGTGCGAGGAATAAGCCTAACATATCCAAGTTCTCTTAGTCCATATCCAAGTAATCGAACAGGAAAATGCTCGGAAGAAGGGGACCTGGACCTGGAACGAAAAAACGGCTCTGACGGATTATTCAGGTCAAACTTCTGTTGTCTGGCAGACGCAGAAACAGAACCGCGCTTGCTATTAGGATTGCGGTCGGCCTGTGAACTTAAGTCTGCAAGAACAAATTGAGAATTCATTTTTGTTTAACAAATCTATGTCTAATATTTTTGGTTAAACGTAAAAAAAGATGTCTTTGTAGATAAATTTGATTTGGAATTTAACGTCTTTGTAAAAAGTATTTTTTTCTAGCAAAAATTGAACTGCTTTCTTGAACATTCGTCTTTCTCAATTAGGCATTTATCTGCTTTTTTAATTCCACTATTTTTGTAAAGATTCCTCTCCTTTGGTTCATAGATAAACTTTTTTTTGTAAGATGGTCCAAAGCTAATTAATTTATTTTCCTATATTTTCCAACCTACTTAAAAATTGCTATTTTTATTTTAAAAAGGTCATCTTTTTTAAAATTAAGCTATTCAAGCGGACAATTCAACTAAATAAAAATGATAGATATATTACAGTATTATATTTACCAATACAATTAAGGATGACCACCAGTGCGTCCACGAAAGTATAGGCAGTCCTCATTTTCACAAAGCAGCGTAAAAAAAGAATAATGCTTCAGTGAATATTTTGTGAAACAATTGTAACTGAGAAATACTCCATTGCACCATCAGAGTACAAATATATACGCAAGAAGTCAATATCTTACGTACACATGATATCACTACATTATAGGCGTCAAGATTTTCCTTTTAAAATTTTTATATTATCTTACATTTTGCAGTATCCTCATTATAACATTCAATTGTTTGTTTAGAAAATTAACAGAAAATATTAAAAAAAAAAGTTGAACGCCAAACAATAATTAGGATAAAAATAATTTCTTTCTATTTTGAAAGATTGACTCTGAAGATTTTTTTGTTGAAATTTTTGTTTAAATGCACGGAAAAAATTCCGAAAACCACCCCCTATGTGTAGAACAACCACCCTCTTGCCCAAAATAAAATCTGAAGACAAAAAAAAAGCGGATTAGAATTTAAGACTTATTTCAAGCCCTCGAATGCACTACAAGAAATGTTCAAAAACCATCCTTACGTACAAAAATCACCACCTTCGAAAAAAACTCAAACCTGGAAAAAACAAATTAGAAGGAAGTGTTGGCCCTTTTTGGGCCTCTTAAATTATTGAAACTTTCTCTTTTTAGAAACTACCCCTACACCTGAAAAATCAAATACATGCATATAAATTCGAAATTGAATTTTCAAGCAGACCAAAAATGAGAGACTATACAACCTATAAAAATCCGAGTAAAGATTATTTTTTAAAGAAGTGATCTGTGTGGCGTCACGGGTTTGTTTTTTAACGTTAAAGATTGGAGACCAAAAGTCGGTGTTAGAATTTCTGAGCAGCCCAAAAATCACAGACACTATTGAAACTGTAAAATTCTAAAAAGGATATTTGGTGACCATGTCATATCTACGTGGCAGGGAGAAGTGGATTTAAGACGTTAAGTGTTGGAGCCCAAAAATCAGAGTGGATATTTTTGAGGAGCCCAAAAATCAGAGACTATGCTCTAAAAAAAATTATTTTTTGAAAAAGTCGTATCTGGCTGGTAAATAGGGGTTGTTCTTTAACGTCGTGGGTTGTAGTCCAAAACTCGGTGTTCAAATTCTTGAGCAGCACAAAAATCATTGACTCTATTCACACTTTAAACTTCTGTAATTTTTTTTTTAATTCACATGTACCTTTTTTCAAAGGTTGATTTTTAACGTAAAGTGTTTAAGCCTAAAAATCGGTATTGGAATTTTTGAGGAGCCAAAAAATTAGAGTTTATTGGCACTGTAATTTTCCGAACAGATTTGTCCGTTTTGAAACAAATGGATTATTTGGAGGTATAAAAAAAAAACAAATACAAAATGTCAGAATTAAGTCAAATTTGTCATTGTTAAACAGAAAAATTTTAACTGTAGCCGTTTATTACAAATCATAATATGTGGGGCGTTTGCTGTCTGCTTCACGAACTGATTTTTAGACACAGTTTTTTTATTTTTGTTGGTGAGCGATACAAATAATCAGAAAGAAACAAAAGATATTTTTTGTAGATCTTTTCTAGATATGTAATCTTGGATGTAAATTGTATGAATCCTGACTACCTACTGTGGTTCGCAAAATCCATCAGTTTGAAGAAATTGCTCTTACTTTTGGATATTTCGTAGGTAGCCATCGAATAATTGTAAAAAATCAAAAATTGAAAATCATTTCTAACAATGTTTTTTTTGAGATAACTAATAACCATCCTTAAACATACTTATCATGTTAATTTAAATGAAATATATTTTCGTGAGATTAGTGAAAATTACAAAAAACGTCCTTAATCAACCCCTCCCTACCACGTAGACATGACTTTGTCAAAAAATAACCTTTTTAAAAATTTTCTAGTTTCCATGGAGTCTCTGTTTTTTGGGCTCCTCGAAAATACCCATCTTGATTTTTGG
>JAAAKG020132592.1:0-14457 GCA_010014905.2 Druon quercuslanigerum
AGTAAGTCCGATCTTTCCAGTCTTTCCATCCTCTACTGATTCCATCCATACCGGAGTAAGGGCAGAGTTCGTTCAGTAAAGAATTACTCTTCTCGGGATTTGTTCCAGGCAATGCCACCGAGGTCATGTTACATGTATACTGTATAAAGTTCATAGGTTAATTTAAATATTTGAAAAGTAGTTTTAAGTATTACCGTGTCTATGAAAAACATATTATACATAACCAAGAAAATTTGTTAGCATGTTCAAAATATAAATTTTCAGTTTCAAAGTGAAATCTAAAAAAGACTGTAGACGAAAATTATTTCTTGCGAGTTGCATAATAAATAAATAAAAAGCAAGATTCATCAGTCATAAAATAAAGAAAAAAATCATCCACATTACAATTTCAGTGGATAAATAATTCTTAATGCAAAGTAAGTTTTAAAAATCTTTCAAATTTAAAAATATTGCCTTTAAATCCTCTAGCCATTTTTGAACATTGTAGCAATCTTTTAAAATGTTTTGATGCGTTTGAAAATTTTCTTTACAAATCAAATTTGCAAAAGAAAGGTCTTCAAAAATGTTCCCAGGTATCTTAAGAAATTGTTTTTTATTTTCTTGAAGCCTTTCAAATTTGTTAAAAAACTTCTGTCATTTTTCCTCGAATTCTTTAAAAATTTAAATTTTTCCAGTTTTCCATTTCCAAAATTCTTGAGCATGCTAAATGTTTTTTTTAATTATTCGAGTTTTTAAATAATTCTTTTCTAAACTGGAAGTTGTAAAGTTGCGTTTTTCAAAAAAATTTCCTCTTTTTGTCCAATTTTTAATTAACGTAAGATAATAGTGATTTATTGTTTAAAAATGTTAATTTTGATACAACATGTTATGGTTAATGAAACGCACTTTGAATAATGATAGAAATTGGTCTTTCTTCTGAAAATTGAACTTCTTATCCTCTTTAGAATTGAAATGGGTTCTTCATTTCAATTCAGAAAAAATAATTGTTTGCACAAATTATTAATGTTTGAAAAATGTATTATTATTTTAAATGGTCTTCTCTATGCCCAATGGTAGAAAGTTGCAGTTTTTTCTAAAATATTTAACACATGACTTCCATTCCTTACAATATTTCCGCTTACATATTAAACAACAAAAAGAAACTTTCAATCTTAATATTTACAAATATTTACAACTATTTACATAAATTGTTATATCTATGTTATCTAGTTTCTTAACTCGAGCGAGCGGTCGATAGCGAGAGTGCAAGTGCAATCGAGAGAGAGAGAGAGAGAGAGAGAGAGAGAGTGAATGAGAACGCAAACGCATCTTAGTCTACTTATGCTTTTACATATCCATTACTTACAATCTTTACGCTTCTAATCTAGGCTTCTCCCCTTTCCTTATTCTTACACTTTTTTTCTCCAATTTACCATTTTTGCACATGCATTCTTTCATTCACTCTCATTCGCTGTCCTAGCACCCTCCAACTCCGCCATCCAATCTTTTCCTAATCCATCCTCCCCTAGAATTTTGCCCACATTCTCTTGCCAGCTTCCTTTATCCTCCATTCCTCTTCTACATCCTTCCCATACGTGCTCCCATGATTCCTCCTCCCATTCACATATTCTACACTTTCTGTTCTCTTCCTTTTCTCAATATCTACCCTCTCTTACCTCGTTTCCCAATCTAAATCTTGCTATTCTGGTCCACCTTCTCTCTACCCGTCCCTTCTCTAAATACTTTGGTAAACCTTCCTTTTTTATCATCTTATACCATTTATATATTTTGATTCCTCAATCATCCCCCATCTTTCTATTAATTGTCTTTCCCTGTCCTTTTTTTCAATTCTTCATGCTTTCTTCTTCCCATCTCGTTAATTCTATCGCCCTTCCTCTCCTCTCTTCTACCTCCATTAAAACACTTTCTCGCCAACTCCCCTCCCTTTCCCTCCCTTAGCTTTATCTTAAATTTCCATGCCCTGTTCCCCAACCTGACACTTAATCTATCCCTTTGCAATTCTTCTCTCACCATATATCCTAGCGTCCTCCAATCTACCCCTAATGTCCACCTTATATATCTTTCTTGTAAACTCTCAATATCTTTCCTTTCTTCCCATTCCCATATATCTGCTTCCTATTTAGGATTTTACATTTTTATTTACAAGTATGATTATTGCTTTGAAAATTCAAACATTTTGTTAAAAATTCGTCTTTGAAGTTTAAAAATTCAAATAGTTTCATAGACAATTTACTTTTTGTTGCAAAGACATAGCTTGACGTTGAAACTTTTATGGCGACATTTTTACATTCACATCAGAGAAGGTATTATATATGTGTAAAATTGGACCCTCCCCCCCTCCCCCCGTTATTGTCAAATTTCCTCCTTTTGAGACCCACACTATATTGTCCTAAACTAAAGGTCAAGTTAGTTAGCCTGCCAGTTTGGATACAAATTCAAAAAGTCAGCGCATTTCGGATATTTTTGAGACCACTTTTTTTTTAAATTCATAAATGCTCTCTACGGATATTCATAATATTCAAAAATACGAAAAATTTTCCTAATGACTTTTTTCAAAAAATCAAAAATGACCTGAGTTTTAGCATTTACAAAATTTCAAAAAACACACGAAAAGGAACATTTTAAAACGAGAATATTAAACTGCGTCTGTTTTAATAATAATTCGTGTCCTTTATTGTAATAATGTACATTTATGGAAATGACATACAATTTTAGGGACAGATGCAAGTGCGAAGCACGAGATACGCGATGAGAATGTGTTCGTTAAAGCCGTAAGAGCTTTAACAAAAGAGAATTCACAATCACAAAATTCCTGTTGTTGATGCTTTGACCTTTAGTTTTAAAAAGTCTTTTACCAAAGGTGGGAGAAATACAAAGTAGCGCTAAATCAACACATTTTTGAGCTCAAACTTGCGAGCAACGCGCGCAGTGCGCGAAGAGAATGTGATAAAAGTTCAACTATTTTAATTTTTAAATTAGTCTTTCTAATTTAGAAATTCATTTCTTGCAGTAAATATTTCATCCTTTATACATCAAAATGCAATTGCTTGGTAAAAGTTTGCCCTTTTTTGTTGACAATTAAACTATTTTTTTTTAAAACATTTTTCTGTTCAATTAATAAAAAAAATACATATTAGTATAAATTTCATCATTCTTGCATTAAAATTTAACTGCTTTTATTTAAAGAAGCCTTTTTGGGTTAAAAATTCAACTATATTCGTAGAAAATTTGGTTTTTTTATAAAATTCAAATCTTAGTGTCGAAAATTCAATGTTAATCCTATATGGGTGAAAATTCAACGATTTCTTTCTTTTTGAAAAAGTGCCTTTTCGATTTAAAAATTCATCAATTTTAGTAGAGACTGCGTTTTACTTAGATCAAAATGTAGCAGTTTGGTTGAAAATTCAACTTTTATTTTACCAGTTCGTGCTGCGTTATTTTAAAAGTCAACTACTTTGTTAAAAAGTCATCCTTTTTGGTTGAAAATTCATCTCTGCTGGTAAAAATTCGTCGGTTTAAATTGAAAATGCAACTATTTTCGTATCAAATCTACTTTTTGTTTATCAGTCATATTTTAGTATTAAAAGTTCTGTTTCTGTTTGGGTTAAAGATTTTTTGGTTGTTTGAGAATTCAACTAATTTGTTTCAAAATTTTTGGTAAACCACACAGAAATTTCATAACTAAAAGTGTCGTTATCGACACTAATACTTTGGTGATGGTGAATTCTCTTTTGTTAAAGCTTCTTCGGCTTTAACGAATACATTCTAATGACGTATCTCGTGCTTCGCACTCGACTTTTTCCCTCAAATTGTATATCATTTGCGTAAATGTATATTATTACAATTCATAACCCGCATTTTGAGATTAATATGGATGTATTTTGATTGTCTGGATTAATAGAAATACAAATTTATAGAAAAAAAACTTTTTTATTAAACATTTTATTGCAACTTCTGCCCTTTTTCAAAAACTGAATTTGCTCATTTGCAATTTCATTTTTACGATTTAAAATTAACACATGCGATGAACACCATTTTCTACCGCATCGTGTTCTATATAGCAGTTGTGATGCTCTATTGCATTATCTGCTAATAATTTACAGCAGCGTTGTGTTGCATTGAAAAATGTTAATTTTTGGATTTTACATTATTTTTTAAAGCTGCAAAAATTTGAATTTTCAATCTTTCAAGAAAATTCAAAAAGTTTTTATGATAATCTTGTTTCTGAAATTTTGTAAATGACATAGCTCTGGTAATTTAACACAATATGTAACACAAATCCAGACAAATACGTAAACCTGTTTTTCGTATTAGATAATGTTCAAATCTCAAACCTTCTCTGATGAGAATGTAAAAATGCAACATCAGATTTTAACTAGCCCACTCAAGCACAATTAAATTGAATCACGCTAAAGAAATTACTTTTGGAATGCATACATCTATGTAACCTGGCACGATTTGCATTGCCGAAAAATATGTGTCACTAGCAATGAAGGGATTGAAATAGCTTAAAATCTTAAAACAAAAAAATGCCATGTATCCTTAGAAATAACTGGAGGCCCTAAAGTCCAAATGAGTAATTCTGTATTCTCAGCAATTGTCCTGTGCGATCGTGAAATCAGAATATATAGATAAAAGGCTAAGAGTAAAGTTAAGGCGGTTTTCATGCAATTCCTGTACAATTTTTGCGGTGAAACGCTAATGGACAAAGTAATGGGAGGATTCTCCAAAAATGTGATAATAATTGTCTTAGTATTTGGCATCCAAATCGTTCAGATCAGTTAATATGAGTTTCGTATATATCAGCAGTCTTTTTACAGAATCATCAAAAAGGCCAGTAAACGACTGGATTCCACTTTCTCCTGAAAATAATAGGGTTACGACTTCAGAAGATATAAGTGCCCTATTGAATGATTGGGATTCTGGAAATTATAATTATGACTGGAATTTTAAACACTCTACGTCTGCGTCTCCATCTCCTGCAGCATATAATAACCCGCATCATCAACTTGCACCAGGACCATACGGTAAGTTGAAAAATCATATATTTTCTTGAAAATGAAGCAGATTTTTGCAGTAAATTTTTTTTTCTAAATTTATTTTCAACTGAAAATCCAACTATTCCATTTTCCGGTGAAAATATATATTTTTAAATTTGAAATTAAACTGCTTAGATGACATTGCAACTATCCTGCAAACATTTAATTTTCCTACTAGAAGGTTATTGATTTTAGTTGAAAATTGTTGGGCTCAAAATTAAAAGACATTCCTAAAAACCATTTTTCGTATTAAACATTCATTTTTACAGTTTTAAATTTAACTGTTTCCTCGTTTGTGAAAATTTGTGTTTCTAAGTTGAAATTATATTATTTATTTTTGCAAGAAAATTTAGATTCTTACTTTGCGACATTTAAAATAATTTAGGTTTTGTTTTAACAGACTATGTTTAAAGATATTTTTCTAATTTGACAGGATTTAATGAAATTTTAGGGAAAATTTAACTTATTTTAAAAGTTATCTCCAAATTTCAGACATTTTGAAAGTATTAAAAAATAATCTAAATCGCGAGAAGGTTTCCAAAAATTTAAAAGAAAATGTAGACTTTTGAATAATTCGAGAAAATAAGCTTTCCAAGATTATTGAAAAATATTAGAAGAATACAGAATTTTCTTATGATTCCTGCGCATCTTTCAAACTATTTTATATAATAAAAAATATTTTTTAAGCAATTTATAAATACCTCAATAATAATCTGAAAACCTGTAAGGTAATTTATTTAATATCATAACATTATTTGAAAAATCTCCGTGGAAGTTTTTTTTTAATGACATACTTTTTACTATCTGAAAACGCGTTTGTGTATTTTAAGTGAAAAATTGTCTTCATTTTCTGTTCAAAAAAAAAGTTAATTACTTTATTTAGATTTCTCAGGTGTACTATTTCCTAAATATCTTTTCATTTAATAAAAACAAATTCCACCTAGAAATATTTTTTAATAATTAATACGTTATATAAACATAATTGGTCAAAAGTTATTTTTAAGCAATGGTAAACTTAAATTTGGTGTTTTCGCTTATAATGTAAGCAATTTTGAAACTTGTGTTATATATTCTGTAAACCAGTTTTATGACAAAAATTCAAAATTCTAATATTCTTTAACGAATAGAATAAATTTTTTGTTACGGTTGCGGCTTTTTGCAATAATTAGGTGAAATATATTAACAAAGTCAAGCGACGATATCCTTCCCGTTTAAACAACTGACAAATAGCATATTTTTAAATGATTTTGAATAACACCTAATATATGCCCATCTCGAAATATAACATTGGTACCTATATCAGTTGTTTGGCTAAAAAGTTTTAAAAAACATTTAATATTTGTTGCTACATAACATTACATTCATTTATTTATAAAAGCGATTGATTCGTTCACAGAAAATTTGTTGTTCCTCTGAGCACCGCACTATGTGCGGTTTTGTTGAATTTTGTTTCGAAATCGTAAAAGTTTTGATTGTATTTTTGTCATCTTATAACTTCTGAACAGCTGCACAAAAAGTCGTGAAAATGTGTACAGTAATAGTGTCCCTGGGCAGGTTATAGGTATGCTTTCATTTAATAAGCGACTACCTTGTCGAATTTGCTCTCACCCCCACCACTCCCGCGCGCAGGGGCAACCGCGAGTTTAAGTTATTTAAAGATAAATAATTAGCGCATATATAAAAAATATAGAGAAATTGTTTCAAAACCTGTTTGAAACTTGAAGATGTAGGCTGAAGCCAGTAACTTTGTTAAAAAATTTGTGTTTCAAATACCACCGGTATATTTTGAATATTAAATAAATGCATAATTTCTACCGAAGAATATTTAATGTTCAGGAGCATTCAAAGTATCCTGGGGCCACTGGTTTCAAGTCCGAAGTAAAGATGTCAAATATAACAAAAGTAGTGAATACAAGAAAGTCTAACTGGGGTTGTCGAATTTAAAATAAGCCAACCGAAAAACAGCCAATGTATTAATTTTCAATCAATTCTTCTTTTTTTATTTATGATCTTTCGTAGCGGATTGGTAATTTTTTAATTTTTAATTTTTATTTAGGATTTAAAATCAGCGATCCCAGAAACCTTTGACTACTCCTGATAATGAAATTGGTTTTGATAAAAAAAGGGGGTTTCTTGAAAGATTGCAATTGAAACAGCAGATTCAATCGCCTTTTTCTCAGAATCATTCATTTGTGCGTTAATTTACAGAGCGTATTTTGAATCATAATGCATTGCTATTTTTAGGAAACGTGCTTAGAGCATAAAATATGATATCTATGAGCCCATGGTATTCAACAAATAAAATTTTCTTGCTAAAATTGCTAACTTGAACAAATCTTTTCAATCCCAAGCAATTTTTTGTACACTTTTCCTATATCGTTTCGATATTTGCTGAGAAATTATCTTTACTTGAAAAACAATATGACCCTTTAGCATTTCTACCAAAATATCACCCACTTTAAGACAATATTAATCAAAATAGCCTATTGTCCGCCCCTCAGACCAAGTTCACAGAAGAAGCAAAAACAGAAAAAATGGGACCATCAAATTAGGGTCAGATTTTCAAATATTTTTTCTGTGTTGACGGTATGGTTGCATATTTTTGAAATATGTAAGCTTCTGTTTTTTGTTACAGGCATGCAACATTCTTCTGCCCTTCATTCTGGTCCTGGTCTCAATAATTATCCTGCCATGTATCCTGCTCATGGCATATACCCTCATCCTGATATATATCCTGCTTATGCCATGCAGCCTTATCCTGGCATGTATCATGCTCCTAATATACCTCTTGTTCCTAGCATGTATCATGCTCCTAATATGCCTCTTGCTCGTGGCATGTCTTCTACTCATGCCATGACTTCGGTTCCTGCAACTTCTTCTGCTCCTCACGAGCAGACTCTTTATGTCAGACCAACGTCTTCTTCTGGCAGTCCCCCCTATTCTGAACTGTTTCATATGACAATTGAAGAACTTTTATATGAACGCTTTTTTCCCATAAATAATCTGACCCGGGAACTTGGAATTCAATTATACGAGTTTCCTGTCGATTCAGGACTTTTTTTGAGAAGTAAAAATAATATCATTAAACACGAGCTAACCGGAGTACACTTTTTAATGTCAACAATCAATGGTGACGCCTTGGCAATAATTGAAAGAAACGAAAGTAAACATATTGTTTTACGCGCAATATTTATGCTTCCTCGTCCAAAAGAAATACGAGCAAAGATAAACGTGTTCAGCCACAATATTAGCAAAATAGAGGAAGAAGACAAAAAGGATATGATCAATCCAATTACCACAAATTTTAAAATGGAAACTGTGGACGTTCCTATTAAGCTAGCTTATGACGTCAATTTCACATCTCCTAGTAAGCCCCCCTATTCTGCATTGTTTGGGATAAGAATTGAAAAACTTCCATTTTGTCGTATCTATCCCATTAGAAACTCGGCCAGGGAACTTTCAATTGAATTTTACACTTTTCTTCCCAGCTCAGGAATTTATGTGAAAAATGATAGTGGACGAAAATTCGCCATGCCACCCCTAGGAAAATATGTATTATCAGGAGACAATGGTGACGCCTTTGCAATAGTGAAAATACTACCAAATAAGAAAAATGTTTTGATTGGACTATATCAAGCTGAGCATTATCCTCATGTCAATGATCGAGCAAAAATAAACATATTCACGCACCAAGTTAGCCCAATTGGTATAGTAGAAGCCAATGACGTTCCAGTAGGAGAGCATCGCAAATTTATAGAATTGTTTGAAATCAAGCCTGCGCCTTCGGTAGATAAGCCGAACAATCAAGTAGGTAGATCAGTTCGACCCAGAAAGTCATGAATTTCCAAGTGGGGATGAAAATCATAATTAGCTCTTACATTTTTGTTTAACTAATATTTTCTATCAAAAATTCAAAAAATAAATTGATTATGAAACTGTTATATTAACAATATAACAGTAATATTAAAGAAAATAAAATTGCAAACGATTCAAACGGCTCTCATTATTTACGTTTCTATACCCCCGAAATCAGTTTATGGCCATTTAAAGGCAACCGCGACACTTGACTGAATGCGAAAGTTTATTTTGAGTATATACGATTTCGTTGTGAATAACTGTGTGGCTCAAAAGTCTTATTTTTGGGTTAAACCTCCGACTTTTGGTAGTAATTTTATTACATATTTTTTTGGTTTAATTTTTAATATCGAAATTTTTGTAGAAATCCATCTTGTTTGTTCGTAATTGATGTTATTGTAATTGATGTTATTATATACACGATCAACTATGCACATTAAAAACTACACGTTAAACTTGTACACATGAAACTCTGCTAAGCTTAAAGAAAATATTATTTTTATCAGTTTATTATGAATAATAATTTAAAAAATAATAAAAAGTGTGATCATGAATTATAAGTTGACATAGGAATTGTCTGAAAAAATCACCTTTTCATTTTCCTGTGAATGCACCACGTTGATATTGTTTTATGCAGCTAAAGATTAATTAGGAATGATCTCTATAATTTAGAATTATGTAATAATAGATCGTAGCTTCGTTGGCTGAGTTGGTTAGGCGCTCGGTCTTCATGTTGGATTTCCGCGCTTCGATCCCTGACCTTTGCCCCTAACCCAATTAAACCTGAAGGGCCCCTTTATTTACTGCATTGCAACCTAGTATGTGCATAACGAAGTAAAAAAGAAACCAGGCATACTACACTAGTGTACAAAGAAAAAAAATTGTAAATTCAGTGCCGCTATATTTTCCCAATGCATTTTGGCCTGCTGAACTTAAAAATTGCTTTGAAAGATTTACATGAATTAGTTGGATAGGAAACCATAATTGTTTAAAAAATATTTCGGTTCGCTTTACTTCAATTGCGAAATCGATCAGAAAAATGGCACTAATATTCGTTGCATATTCGATGATGTTTACGATCCTCGAGTTCAAACCTGTGGAAACTTTTTTATGTACTTTCACTCTGAGATGTTGGTAATTCGCCTGTTCTTTTAAGATGCAGCTTCCCCTATTATGGACTTTTTTTACATCCTTATACTAATGAAAAGGTACCGATTTTATGTCATATTTCACTTTGTTGCTTTTCATGAAATCTATACGTTTCTAGACCCTCTGGGTCTAAAAAAATCGATTTTTTCTGCGGTCTGTCGGTCCGTAATCTTTTTTCGCATTCTGTAGGCACGATTACTTTCAAAAGATTGCTCAGATTGGATTCGGTTTAGGCACACTTTTTTCAGGCATAAGAAGAAATAACGATTTCGTAAACTAGCTATTTTGGAAGAAAGTTCAAAAAGTGAGTGCATTTTAAAAATATTTGAGACAATTTTTTTCCAGAATTAAAAATTCTACGTACGGCTGTTTCTAGTACTCGGAAACTCGAACAATTTATACTTATGACTTTTTTGATAGAAAGAAAATTGTGAGAGTTATAGAATTTTCAAAATCAAAAAAAAAAAAAAACAAAATGAACATGTTAAGCCAAACACCGCATTTTATGAAAAAAGTCAAGATGTTCATTTTTAAAGCCTGACAGGATTATCAGGAAAAAAATTTGAATTTTGTCGAAAATTTGAAAATTCAAGTAGTTTTTAGTTTTAATCGTAAAAAAACAATATGAAAAATTAAAAATTAAAATTTAGGAAAAACGACACAAGTTGTTATAAAAATAAATAGACAAAAGTTTTTCTTCCAGAAAATAGCGAAAACTCATTCAAATTTGTTATGAATAATTATTGATAGGACCTGTAGATTTTGTTTTCATCGTAAAAATAACATTCAAAATTAAAAAGTTACATTTTTCAGTAAGTGACACAAGGTGCAAACTAAATTTAACAGACTAAAGTTTTTCACTCAAAAAAGATCTATGCATTCGTTATTAATCATTTTTAGATAGGACAAGTAGATTTTCTTTCAATCGTAAAAAATAAGATTCAAAATTTTGAAGAGTAAATTTTTGGAAGGAAGAAACAAGATGCAATAATATTTTATTTACAAAATTGTTTGCCTAAATTATATCCATAAATTTATGGAAATGATATACATTTTTCAGAGTGGCTAAGAATAAAATTTAATGCAAAATAAAATACAAATATGTTCGTTAAAGTCGAAGGAGCTTTAACAAAAGAGAATTTACTATCAAACAATGACAGCTATCGATGCTTTGACCTTTAATTTTAAAAGGCTTGCGCACAACTGTAGGGTAAATATAAAGATCGAGCACGTAGCACGAGTGCCAAAAGTCGCGCGCTCTATGATCTAATGAAATGAAGATATTGCGGGGCCAGTTGAAGTAGATTGGACAAAACTTAAATATTCTCGAGCATATCCGCTTCAATATCCGAAAATGAAATTTCAGGGGAACTATTAAAATCGATCAATGTTTGCAAAAATATCGAGCGCAAAAAGAAAATTTGAACCTGTTTGTCAACAGTTGCCACTGCAGGCTCTAATGAACAGTGCGATGGATAGGGGATTGTGACCTAGCGTGCGAGGGATGATTAAAATTTCCTTGACGCACTCAAAATTTTCTGAATAATCATTGACTTTATGACACAGAAAAAAAACAGAAGATAAACTTTACATTGTTTTCTGATGACATGTGTTTTGAGAAACTCGAACTTTTCGGAATAAAACTTTATCCATCTAAAAATTTCGTGCAACAAACCTTACCTTATTCTGTGAAAACAACCTGAAATTTTATTTTGGGATTTGACATTGATCTCGCTCTACATTATTTAATTCTTTAAATTGATTGAATCCGATTGGCATAGCCATTATTGTTATTTTTAACAATAAGTATCTTCTAAGCAAGATAAGAAGTTGAATGGTTTAAAAAAATAGGGCTAACACAGCATTTCATCAAATTTGCGTCCCCCTCCTCCAAATTCAAATTTCTCATATTTTCTTTCTGCAAACTTTTGTAAATTGTTTGTACTGTTTGTACATTTAATGATTTTAGTTTCACCCTCTTGCCTGCCCGACTAGCGGAAAATAAAATTTTGTGTCGTCTCCCCAAATGTTGGAAATTGTAATCATTCTTTAAAAAAAATCTTTGCACAACGTTTTTGTGGATGCTATTAATATTTGTATGGTAATTATGTCTTTGTTAGGTATCGTGTAGCGCCAGGTGTGATATACTTGAATTAGAATGCGCCATTAGTCACAAATTTGAAAATTTTAGTGAAAATGACTTATAGGGTATAAATAGAATAATAAATAGATATCAAATGTGTAAACAAAGATAGAAGTCCAATGGTATACATTAGAGTGAAAACAAGGATAAGCGTGTAAAAGATCATGACACTAAAGTGGAATTTTGTAAAGAGAAAAATCTTACATACGCGAAAGATTTGGAAATTGCTGAAGCGGGGGAGGCAGCTCAGAATCAGGCAAATGATGTACAAAAAATACTAATCAAACAAGAGCGTACTGATTCTGTAAACTATATGAACAATAATCGGTCTGAAAAAAAATCAGACAGGAATAATTCGAAGCAGTTTCTAAAAGGAAAAGATCCCACATGGAAGCAAGCTAATTGGAAAAATGGAAGGAACAGGAAACCACAGCAGTCATGGTCATCACAACATCCAATGACATCAGAAAGAGCACCAGAGGCCAGCTCATCAGCAAATAAACAAACAGATAAGAAGTCAAATAATTCTTATTGTTGTAATTAAACTGGTCATTTTGCCCGAGAGTGTAGGTTTAGACATCTATCATGTAAATATTGTAAGACTAAAGGACATCTGATATCAGCTTGTTACAAATCGAGAGGAAATAATTTGGTAAGATATGTTGATGAAGAAAATTTTGAAAATAATTCAGAAAATAGTGAAGAAAATTTTGTTTGCATTATTGATAAAAAAAAATCTGATCCAATGGAATTAAAAGTTAAGATCCGAGATAGTAAAATAATATTAGAAGTGGATACAGGTTCATATATAACTGTAGTAGCCGACCCTTTTAAAGCAAAATATTTTTCAGACTGGCCAGTTTCAGAAGTAGATAAAGAATTTAAATATTACGATGAATTTAAAGTTAAATCAAAATTCATGCTAAAACAATTACCAGTGGAACTAAATAATAGAAAGGAGTTATTAGATTTATATATAATAGGAGATGTTGGTCCACCGTTAATTGGCAGATATTGGTTACAAATATTTGGATTATGGCCTTTAAAAATTCCAGATTCAGCAATGATTAAAAATTTGCGAGAGAACAATCAAATAACAGATAGTATTAAAGAATAATTTAAAGAACTTTTCTCTCCAGGTACAGGTACGTTAGTGGGTGAAAAAATAAAGTTTTATTTGAAAGAAAATATAATTTCATCAGCTAAAAAACCATTTAAATTAGCATTGAAATTAAAGGATAAGGTAGAAAAAGAGTTAGAAAGGTTAGTACAATTAGGAAATTTAATTCCAGTAGAATCAAGTGAATGGGCTACACCAATTGTTCCAATTTTAAAACCAGATGGTTCCGTTAAAATTACTGGTACCTTTAAGGTAACTCTCAACTCATACTTGATTATAGATAAACCCCCAATACAGTTAATTGACCAAATTTTTGCGTCTTTACAAGGAGGAGTAAAATTTTGAAAGATAGACCTCCAGTATGCGTATCAACAAATTTCAGTTGATGATGAAAGCCAAAACTATCTAACTATATCCACACATGAGGGATTGTTTAAGTACACGCGTATTTAACTGAGTTAACTGAAATCTTGGTTCATTTTAATCCAAAGTATCCATTATTATTGAATTGCGATGCATCTGATTATGGTTTATCAGCAGTGTTAGCTCATATTTTTTCAGACGGATCAGAAAAACCAATAGCTTTTGCCTCTTAAACTATTCCCAAAACTGAAAGAGCTCGCGCTCAAATTGATAAGGAAGCAACAGCGATTGTATTTGAATGTAGAAAATTCTATGAATAGTGGTACGGTAGAGAATTTGAACTTAGAACTGATCATAAACCGTTGGAACGTTGGTGAGGGAAAAGTATGGAAACCCCAGAAAATTTTAGAAAATTTAAAATAGAAAATTAAAATCAACATGAAGTCTTCAGTAATTTTTCACTATAATAATTTTTTGAAATGGGAACACCCTATTTTAACATCGGCAATCGAAAGAGCGGGAAATTTTACGTTCAGATATACATTAAGGTCTAAGGTTAAGGTCACCTGTAGAAGGTCGTATGAAGGTCAAATTGAACTTGCAGGAAAATCATGCAGAATTTGCAGTCAGAAAAAAAGTAGATGACTGGTCTTTAGTAATTTTTAAAAAGAAAACTGACCGTATCCTTAAATTTGACCTCAAACCTTAAAGTCAAGGTAACTTCAAGGTCAGTGTCATTTTTCACAATAAGATAGGCATTTTTTGACACGAAACACCTATTTTTGACA
>JAAAKG020132593.1:0-14457 GCA_010014905.2 Druon quercuslanigerum
CCACACCCGATACAGGAGGCTGGGATCGACTCGGGATCGCGTCGAGATCGGGAAATATCGCTCGACGGCATCACTACAATGAAGATATCAGGGGTGTTCATGCTTGCTTTCATATTGGCACAAAAATTTTTCCTACACATTTTTAAAAGTAGTTTACTCTCGAAATTTAAATCAGTCAGAAGTAACTGATTCCAAGTCAATTTTGACTGATTCAAACAATGCGTATTTGACGACCTAGAAATTAATCAAAAGTGACTTTGCAAATCAGTCAATCTGTTAAATTTTCAACTAAAAAAAGACAAGTTTCAAACAAAAAAATGAAAGTACAAGAAAGTAGTGTAATTTTCAACCAAACAGTCGCATTTTAAAAATAAAAAATGTGAGTTTCCGGGGAATTTTTAACCACAATGTTGAAATTCAAAGTAAAAAATTATTTTCGAAGAAAAAAGAACAGATTAATTTAAATTAAACTGGTAATTTAATTACATTAAAATAAGCTATTAGGTATATTGATAAATCACTAACCAAAAAAAATTAATCTTTAAGAAATTATTTTAACTTTCAACAAAAAAAGAATAATTATTCTCAATGAAAAATCTGATAGTTGATATTTCAACTCGAAAATATTACAAATTTAGATAAAAAACAGTTCATATTTTAACCAAAGGGATTTTAATTTCAAGTATAAAAAAAATTTGAATTAATTAAAAAAATAAATTTTCATCAAAAAGATTCATTTTATGTTCATACAGAGGAATGTTTAACTAAATGCATGAAATTTCAAAGAAATAGTTGAATTTTTAAGCAAAAATCGAATGTGAATCGAATGCGAATTTTCAACAAAATAGTTGAATGTTCAACCAAATAATTAAATTTTTTAAATAAAAAGAATTTTATTTTGTAACAAAACCAGTCGAATTCAACCAAAAAGATGAATTTTAAATTAAAAAGATTTACTTCCTACGAATTAGGACAACTTGATCTAATGAGTAACGTCAACTTGAAATGATCATAAAAAAGTAAACAGTAACTTACACCATATAAGTACGTATTTTTTATTGATCTAATTCGTAACTTTCAATGTGCAATAAGTCAATTATGGTTAACTGGAATCACTTATTAAAATGTAAGTACTTAACGTAGAATCTTTAATTTAGAAATAAGTTTACTATTTTATTATAACAGAGAAAAAAATCTCTTCTATTTACTGATTTATTTAGTTAGCAATATTGGCTGATTATCTTTCATAACCCAGGTGAAAAAGTTACATATAGTTTATATATAATGAATTATCACAATATTTTTTTATAAAATTTTCTATGTAAAGCAAAAGAAAAACATAAGCGTTTTGTCCACTATATATAAATTATATAACTTTTTCATAAAAAAAGAATTATGCAAAATTACAACTATTACATCTATTTTCTTGAAAATTCAAGTATTTTTTAATTTATTTTATTGTTTATTATTATTATGATTACTTTTATTATTGAGTAGACTTTAGTTAGATGGCATCTTTACTGGTTTTTCGAAAGATATCGTTTTTAAGTGACTCAAGTAACATAATTGTAAAGAAGATTGGTTTTAATTGGCATTAGGGTCGGTCATATTTATTTTTCTTGTAATTAATTTTTTTTTAAATTTGTTTGAAAATAAAATTGAGATTTTTTGTTTCTTGCCGGACTGGCTGTGCTATTAAGGGAATACGAATCAGCCCTGCCTTAGGCATTGCATTTTATAATTTACTTGACCTAAATTCCATTATATGTAATTTATAATTTCCAAATAATTTGAGTTTCTAAGTTTGATAAATTCTGCAGTTAATATTGTAATGAATTTCAATAATTTTATGTCAATTATAATAAGTCTCAGCCCCTATCTGTGGCTGAAATTTGTTAGATTATTAACTACAAAATTTTTTTAATTTGCAGACAAATGTACCTTACGTTTTTTTTGTTGTTGAAAATTTATGTTATAATGGAATTTAGGTCAATTAAAATTATAAAATGTAATGTCTAATGCAGGTTTGATTCTTATTGCCTTTTGTATCAATTGCAAAACAAAAATAAATATTACCGACCCTAGTGTCAGTTAAAAAAAGAATCTTATTTAAAATTGAATAGGCCCTGGTTATAGAAAAGCATTATGAAAATTCAATTTGGAAAATTCATGAGACATTTTTCTAAAGAGAGTGGGTCAGTTTGATGCATAAAGCATAATGTGTGATCGGTTGGGAGTAGAAAAAATGGCACGTTTTACCTGAATCCTGGAGCGACCCGCAGCTCATTACGTGTCTGTCGAAGGCTTTGCGCGATAAGGCACGCTTTTGTCGCACCCGCAAGCGCCACTATTTGATGACTGATCGGCAACTGTCAAGACCCTTCTGCCCATTACCATTCCTCAGAACGCAGTCAGATATTACGCGCGGACGTGAAATGACAACGATAACCATGATAAAATACAAAGGGAGATCTCTCGACCTTGCACTCTTTCAAAATGAAATTATTCAATCGTTCATGTACATTTAATTATTTTGAAAGATTTGACAATAGACTTGTTGATGTAATTACATATACTAAAGTTATCTCAAGTTCAGAAATGAGCATTGTTGAAAATGATTGATGAAATCGGGGAGAATATTACGGTTGTTGATCACTGTCCACTTCTTGGGCCAATATTTCATTTTTCGCTGACCGTTCCACATTTTATTTTTCAGTATAAAAACAACCTCACACCTAGGTGATCAATAATGTTAATGTAGAAATGAGAATTAAAAAATGTTTCTCAATACAAGACTTAAGAGCTTTTAGTGACAACATTCATACAGCATTTTCAACCGAAACTTTGAGTTTTCGACAAAAAAAAGAAATTTTAACACAAAAATGGAATATCAAAATTTTCAATTAAAACAATTAAGTTTTCAATAGAGAAAAAGGAAATTTCAACAAAATAGATCAATTTTCAATCAAAATAATGAATATTTTTCCAAAAAAATGTTTTGTAATAATTGTTCTTTTCATCAAACGTATTGTTTTTTTCTCAATAAATAACAGTCAAATTAAACCAAAAAGTAACGAATTTTCAAAACAGTAGGTGATTTTTTAAACCAATTAGAGTAGTTTTCAAACCAAAAAGAGGAAATTTCAACAAAAGAGTACGTTTTCTGGCAAAATAATTGAATTTTCCACACACGAAAGTAGAGTTTTTAAACAAATAGATGAATTTTTATTTAAAAAAGATAGATTTTATTAGCAAAAATGGAATTGTTACATTTTCAGTTAAAAAAGTTAATTCTTAACTAAAAAATCGGATTTTCAACAAATTAGTAAAATTTATGAACAAAGTGGTGAATATTTAACCAAAATTATGAATATTTAACTAAAAAAGATTTTTTTAACCAAATAATTACATTTTCAGCGCAAAATATGAAGTTTCTACCTCGAAATATAAATTTTGAAAAAAAACAAAACAATTTTCAACAAAATAGTTAAATTTTAGTCAAAGAAATTATTTTTGAACTAAAAATAGAATAGTTTAATTTTCCGTAGAGAATACATTTTTAACGAAAGAGTTAAATTTTTAATTAAAGAAGTGAATTTTTAAATAAAATGATGTATTTCCAACCAAAAAATAAATCATGTTTTAACCAAATAATTGAATCTTCAATCGAAAATATTAACTTTTTACCGAGAAAGACAAATTTGCAACAAATTATATGATTTTGCTACTAAAAAGGATACACTTTCAGTTGGAAAAATACATTTTTAAGACAAAAATAACGATTTTACAACGAAATAGTGAAATCTGAAACCAAACAAATAAATTTGTATCCATAAGAATTAAGTTTAAACTAATAAAAATACTTTTATACAAAAAAAAAAAAACGAATTTTAAGCAAAGTAGTTACATTTTGACCTAAAACAAATTCTCAGTTCAAAAAATTAATTTTCATTAAAAAAAAAATATTTTGCAATAAAAAAGATAAGCTTTTAACCTAGAAGATTAATATTCTACCTATAACGATTAATTTCTAACAAAACATATAAATTTTCATACAAATATTTGAATTTATAAATAAATTTTTTATGTAAAATTTTTCATTAAAGATATGAGTTTTCAACCAAAAAGATATATGTTCAACCAAGAGGATTAATTTACTATAAAAAAATTAATTTTGAACAACATTTTGCAACCAAACCTGGAATAGTTAAAATTTTCTTAAAAAAAAAAAAAAAATAATTGTAGAAACTAAAAATTATTTTGAACAAAATAGTTAAATTTTCAGCATGAACAAATTTTGAACAAAAATGATATATCATCATCCAAAAAAATTAATTTACAACAAAGTAGTTCCAGTTCCTGCAGGATTAATTTTCTACCCAAAAATACGAATTTTCAACAAACCAGTTGAATTTTCAATAAAAAAGAATAAATTCTGAATTTTACAGAAAATGATCAAATTAACTTTAACTTAAGTTTATCGAAAATTCCTTGAAATATTTTTTTTCTATAAAGTTCGCCTTCAGTTCTATCCTAATAAATTAGTTACAATTAGCAACGTGAATATTTCCCTTGATTGAGATAACTTTATTATATCTTAAAAAGTTCGAAATTAGGACAATTTTTATAAACGCATTATTAAACTTGCATGGAATATTGGATAATTCTTGTTTTTTTTTTGAAGTTAATGAAATTGTCATTCATTATGTCTAAATTTATAACCGTAATTAACGACGAAGTTAGTTTGAATATGTAATTGAATGATGGAGTAAATCAGTGCTGAGTCTTTCATGTAATAATTTATGGTATAGTAATCTAATTCTGAAACTTGTCTCAATTGAATCATATTTTGAAATACTTCAATGGGAAAATTAATTTCCCGATTTTCAACGGTTCGAAGATATTTTAAGATTCCAGGGAATTAATAATAAAGCGGAATCGCTCGGGATATCTGTATAATTCTTACAATTAGATTTAGTGGGAACACTCATTCAATCTGTTTAAATTTCATTTTATATCATATTGAAATAATCCTATATTAAACGAGCTCGTTTTGAAATGATTAAAAAATGGGAATTAAAACGTCTGTCTACTATTTATTAATTAAATCGTTCATACTCATAATTTTAAATCGAAAACACTCAAATTTCCATATTTTGAGTTTGATTCTGTATAAGTTGGGAAATTTTTATCCAGCAGAGTATAAAACTAAATAATTTTGAAGTGTCTCAATCAATATTATACAATTTTATTTCAAATAACAGACGAAAAATTTCCTTTTTTGAAACTAAAGATTTTGATTCCCTTTCGATTTTAAATGTTGTAATAGTGCATAACCCTGTTTGAAAATGTTCAGTTTGCATTAGTTTTGTTTTCAAAGATATAAAAATAAAAATTGTTTTGACTTGAAAATTAGAAGTTAAAAATTACAAATTAGAGATTGGTTTTTAAATACTTCATATTATGAATTGAAATTATTGACTAGAAAAATTTTGACAATGTCATTGTCCTAATTTTTCAGTAATTTCATGTTTTAATTTTTGAAAATGAATGTTCTTGGCGGTCAAAATTAACGTAAATTATAAACTTTTATCATTTAAAAATAAACCCAGTTGACAAATTTAATAGTTCAGAAAAAAATATTATCTTTAAATTTCGAAGCCATCAAGCTAAAGTAAATATGGTGCAAAGAATATTTTTAAATCATGAAATATTATGTACTACATATTCCTAAACAAAGCAAGTTATGCCTTTCTTCATTGTCTTTAAAAATTTGATGCGACTTTTTTGTTTGTAAACCTGGAAACCCCCGGAAAATGACCACCAAATTTTGGACTAAGTCATGAATATAGTTATGACTCTGAGCCGGAAGAAATCTAATACTCTTTTTTAAGGGAGAGAAATTTAAACATGAGTCACTAATGAAGCGAGTTGAAGCAATTGTGAAAAGTGCGAATCAATTTCGCGTGGCGAATCATCGTTGCTGCGGGACCGGTTCTCAAATAAACGAATCGTTTAAGTGTGACGAGGAGGAAAAATCTGAGCAGGGATTTGAAAGTTAATTTTCGGAGACACACGTAGCAACGCCTGTCAGTCATTTAGTCTCTTTCTTCCTCGTTTCACCCTCGAGGCTTCTCTATTCCTGTCGCTTTTTCTTATGCACCCTTCGCTGTTATTTCGACATGTTGCGCACATTGTCGATATAGTCAAATGCAAGACAGGGCATGTTGTAACGCGCCACGCATGGATGGACCGACAAAGTGCCAGATGGGTGACTGATGCGACCAGCCACCCCGTGATGCTCATTGGGAAACCGACTGATAGACGTCCTCAAAAACCAGGGCCGTAACTTTCAATCAAAATACTTTAATCTTTAATTCCAAGCTTTATATCAACACTATATCAAGCCTACTAACCAATAAGTACTAGCAAATGCATCCACACTGGTAATCCCATTTAAGGGTGGACTCGGGGATGGTCCGAAATGACCTTCACTTAAATCGTACACAACATTTGATCGCTCTAAACGTAAGCATTCAGGACTTCCTGAACCATTTATTTTGGGTTCGGAGGCATGCTAATACCTGATGCAACTAATGTGTGAAAGGTACTGCCCGCTTTGTCGCTACTCTGCTATTTGTCACGCATGACTCAGCACCGCCCCCCCCCCCTCTCACTGTCCCGCGGTCACAGCATCGCCAAATTACCGAGGACTCAAATTTTAGGAATGACTTAAATAGGATTTCCACTGTAAACGGTTCCTATAGCCACCGAGGTTGCAGTAGGGTCGCTTCATAACTATGGTTGGGAACGGAGTTAGGAAGGGGTCAGTGAAAGTAACGCTGTAATCCGGATGATGCATTTAAATAAAGTTTGACAAATTGCGAAAGATGAGTTGCCCTGCAAGGTGCAGTTACATAATAACATAATCAGTTTCAAATATTTCAAACTTCCGTGACTTCATGCTGTTTTCATAATTAACATCTTTTTCCGGTTTTTTTTTCAAGAGTTATTCTCTTTCCTCCTGATTTTAAGAAACTCCCCCAATTCTTGGTTGAAAAGTCTATTATTATATTTTTGGTTCGGCATTCATCTCGTTTGGTTCAAAATTCGACTAGACGGTTTAAAATTTAAATATTTTGTTGAAAAAAAACACTCTTTTGTTAAAAAGTCATATTATGTAATCAACAATTAAACTAATTGGTTGAAAGTCCAACTACTTTGTTAAAAATTATAAGTTATTTCTTCACTTAAAAATTTAACTTTTCCATTTTTAGAAAATTATTCTTTTTGGTTAAAAAATTATCTTTTACCAGAAAACCGACAGAAAAACTAACATTGTTTACTTACTAAAAACTCTGTAAAACCCATAACAATAACTTAAATTTAAGGTTGAACTCTTTCGTTCGGATTTTGTCTTTTTTTGGTTGAGAATTAATGTTTTCAACTAAAAATGTAATTGAAAAATGATATCTTCCAGTTGCAAATTCAACTTTTCGACTAAAAATTCGTCTTTTTCGGTAGATAATTAATCTTCCTTTTTAAAAATTCATTCTTTTTGGGTAAACATGTAACTGTTTGGTTTGAAATTAATCTGTTTTGTTTAAGGATTCCACAACTTTGTATAAAATTCGTCTTTTATGGTTGAAAAAATCTTTCTTTTTAGTTAAAGATTCATTTTTTTAAACTGAAAATTGCACTTTTTTGTATAAATTTGTCTTTTTGTTGTCAAAATGCAACAATTTTGTTAAAAATTAAACTATTTGTTTGAAAATGAACTTTTCTGTTGAAAATTCATAGGCTTGGTTCACAATTTATCTATTTGTTAAAAAATTAAACTCTTTTTTAATTATTTCTTTTTTTTCATATTTTTTAAAAATTTTTTTTACTTTTTGTTTTGTTTTTGAAAAGCCATATTTTCGGGTCCAAAGTTCAACTGATTTGTGTATAATTCGTCTTTTTGGTTTGACAATGCAACAATTCTGCTGAAAATTCGTCCTTTTTGGTAGAATATTAATCTTCTTGGTGGAAAATTCATCTTTTTGGTTGAAAATTGAACTATTTTGTTAGAAATTCATATAACGTTTAACTTTAGTAACGTTGTGCGTTCAGGTAATAATTATGCGTTGCCTTTTTGACGTTTGACAGTTCGTTACAGCTCACTGTTCACACCGAACGTTCTGCATTTTTTTACTCGAATTCACAATACATTTCATTTTTTTAATTTTAAACTTTAATTTACAGTAAATGATTAGGGACCAGTCGAAAGACATGATCGAAGAAAAATTTTTGGGGCTTGTTTGACTTAATTTTATGGCTGCTACTGGCAGGCAAGGCAATCAATGACTGCCTTCTGGTGAGCCCTACAATAATTATCTACTTGCTACTGACAAGTAGCAAAGTTGTTTCTGCATAATCCCCATTCAAACAAATATGTATCGCGTAATAGATTGGAGTAAAATATTTCTAATTGTGACTGCTGGTTGTGAGAGTGTAAAATTTGAAATGTGAGGTGTTACGTGTGGTCAAACAAGTGCAGCAAGCATAATAAACTGGAGTTCTGCGGCCTGTGGCGCGGTGCAGCGATTCGCTCGGCTCTCGACACGTGGATATTGTTTTTGAAAACATCGTTACAGAGGATGACTGTCAGTTGTGTTTGCGGGCACTCGTCGCCACGCACTCGCCTGCTTCGCCTGCTCGCCTGCACGTGTAATCACATTATTACCGATGTGCGTTACGCGTACACATTTGCTAGTTTTCCCGCACCGGGGCCGAGATTACAATGGCGCGTGTTTTTGTAGCCGGCTCACGGCGGCCATTGTTACGTCATTATTCCTGCCTCGAATCTGTAGGGTCTTGCCGATGTGAGCCCTGGCCCCTGGTACCCAACTTGCACCCTCTGCCAAAGGGCTGGTGCGTGTTGTATTCCTCCGAGGTGTTACGTTATCCAGTTCAGACAAGGGGCAACTCCACTCCCCTTTTTTCTAGCACTCTTACCCGTCACAAAATCACTGACTCTAAATTATAGTACCTACATCTACTATAAATATTCTTGTCTGCTTATTTAAACTCGAATTACAAACCATGCTCTTCAAAAATGAAACATCATTCTCAAAAAGGGAGCGACAGGCTTTTCTCTTTATGAATTAGGATTCATTTTTTATAAATTGCAATAGTAAATTAATTAAATTTGAAAATGTTAATTCTACTTTTCGACGTTTTAGATTTTTAGAAAACGGGCGAAAAAAATGAACCTGAGATCAACTTGGACACAATATTTTGGGGTTCAGAATTGATACTTTTCTGTTGCCCCAAGATAAAACAGAAAGGGCCGGTAACGGGCCGTCTATAAACTACGTTCTCAATTTTTTGATATGCCCACCCCCCGCCCACCCCCTCCCTGATGACCGAGCTTTTAGCCAAACAAAAAATTTTATAGCTAAAGAAAGATCATAAATTATGACGTTTATTCAAAGAATGAGATATTTTTTGCCAAAAAAAGTGACTTTGTAAAAATAGTTGAATTTCCAGCATAGAAATATGAATTTTCAACCAAACTGTAAATTTTCATATAGTTGAATCAAACGAAAATAAACCTATTTTTCACGAAACTATTAAATCCTCAAACAAACAGACTTATTTTGAACCAAGCAGTTGCATTCGGTACAAAAAAGTGGGTTGAATTTTCAATGAAGAAAGATGGATTTCAAAACGAATAGTTGAATTAGCAAGTAAAAAGGTATTTTATGAACCAAAAATGTAATCGTTAATTTTTCGTTTCAAAAAATTACTTTTCAACAAAAAAAAAACCTTCAATTGTTTGAATTCCACCAAAAAAGACGAATTTTCAACAAAATACATGAACTTTCTACCAAATAGTTCATTTTCCAGGCGGAAAAACTATGCATGGCCGGAAATATTATATATTTAACGTTAATTTCTTTAGTACATCTTTTGTTTAAAATAAATGAAAATTATCCAAAAAGTTCAATTGGCCACAAAAGAGGTAAATCTTTTTTAAAAAATCAATTTTTAATTAAGTAGTTCAACTTTCAGCCAATTCGGGAAAATAAATTTTTTATCAAATAGTTCAATTTTCAACCAAAAATATGAGTTTTCACCAAGAAGATTAATCTTCTACCAAAAAGGACGAATTATGAACAGAATTGTTGAATTTTTAAGCCAAAAAGACGAATTATCTACGAAATGATTGAATTTTTGACACGGAAATGAGATTTTTGAACAAAAAGGTACTACAAATTAGTTAAATTTTCTTTGAAAAAAAGTTTACTTTTTAACCAAAAAATATAAATTTTCAATTAAAATGATGAATTGTCAACCAATACCAAATTAGTTTTTTCAAACGAAGTTCAAACCAGATTAATTTTCAACCAAACACTTGCATTTTTAACCAAAAAGGATGACTTTAGGACCACGATTTTTATAAAAAGGCGCATTTTCAGTCAAATAGTTGAAGTTGCAGCTAGAAAAGATCAATTTTCAATGAAAATATCAATTTTGAACCAAAAATGGAAGATTAACTTTTTCACTTAAAAAAATAATTATCAAATAAAAAAAGACAAAATCCGAACAAAACAGTTAAATTTGCAACCTAAAATTGAATTGACTAATCTTATTGCTGGTAAAAAATGTGATGCTTAAACTTGGCATTATTTTTTGTAATACATTTTTTAATAAATCGTTTTTAATTCTCAACAGTTTTGATAGCCTTGTTTTGATGCTGGAGCTTTCTTTACAATAGAGCGAGAGGGATTTTTTGTAAATTATTCTTGATATTCAAGCTTTTTTGCTTAAATTTGTTCGTTGTTTCCGAGAAAAAAGCGATGATTTGATTTCGTGACAAAAAATTTTGTCGCTGAGAGATTTTGCGACTTGAAGTCTAGAATCACTGAACATTACCATTGATTTCATTTGGTGAGCATGAAGCCAGAAAGCCGAAAATAATTAACCCTAAAAGCCTCACGTAATTAATGTACGCTTCCTCATTAGTAGATGTACGAAATTTATATGCCATGAAAGCTGATATTCTTGGTTTTCATATTTCAAGCCAGAATCAATTTACACCTTCCTGAGATTATTTATCAAATGGATTTGCAAATTACGAATACAGGACTTTGATTTCCAGCTTTCAGCAGATATTTGTTTATTTCTCTCCAGATGTCGATTAGGAATGCATATTTGATTACCATCATGTTGAAATTGTTTACTATTAGTTGCTACCCAACAGTCGATCGCTTCTTTCTGCTTTCAAACATATTTCTATGTTCATTTCTTGTTCTTCGTGTTTTGCGATTCAAAGCTAATCGAGAACAGGCGTCCGTTATTACCTTAGGCAAACAAACGTATGCGACTACAAAGGGAATTTCTTTAGGGTGCTTTTCTTGTTAGCACCGGGTCGAGAGATCAGGCGACGAAAAAATTCGAGAGATGTGGCTTTACGTTATACCCTAAATAACTTAAGCAAATAAACAATATGCTAAATGATTAATCCTGACTCGAAAAAATTTTTATTAACCTTTTTGGTGATCCGATATTAATGTTATTACTTCAAGGGCTGTACAACTCCTGAATTTCTGATCATAATATTAAAAGGGATGCTCATGTTCTGTCAATCTTCATTCGCTCAAACAGATAACAAAACCTACAAGCGGAGATTTCACGCATGTGCGACCACACGGCTGGATTGAATGTCTCTCCCGGCGTTATCCTAACTTAAAACCTAACCTCTACGGGGGCGAGGCTGGTAACAGTAATAATGTAAAGTAGTCGAGTGCCGCGTGGTTTGATTTCCGACAATGGGATCGGCCAAGGGGTGCAATAGGCCTGTAAAATGCACAATATCATCAAATTTCATTATCGATATAATAATGCCGGCTTAATTCGGCGCGCACCCTCCGACGTAACAATGCGCTTCTTCCCTTGGGGTCAGTCCCAACCAAGGAAGCATCACATTTCAATTTTATATTACATTTATTATTCTACTTTATTTCTTGCTCGATAATTATAATTATTTTTATATTTTATTATAGTTAATTAATTTTCTTATTCGTATCAATGATAAAGATTACGCTTCATTTTTGCTTCTCATAAGTAGGCATAGAATTGAGGATGAATTTTAGGAGAATGTAATTTGGCTCGTGTTCTTCTGTCATAGTCTGGATGAAAGTTAGGTTAGGAAGCGTGCTCGGCTCCACATGGTGCCGCTGGCCTTTAGCAGCCTGAAATGAACACAGGGGCTGCGCAGGCAGGCAAGCAGCCATACCACACCATACATTCATAGAATATAATACACACACACATTTGGACTCAGCGGCTGTCAACCAGACATCACTCTCGAACGCGTATGAATAATCATATCGGGCAATCTCATATTCATATTCGTCTGCCAATCGCGCTACAACGGGATTAGGTTTGCTGCACATGAATTTGTCACTGCCATCATAAAACGTGTTTATGTGCCCAATTTGTTTGATATCATCCGGAAAGAAAGGGTCATTGTCAGTGTTTAGCGTTATCAGAATTATATCGAATAATGGAATGAAGGCATCATGACCGCTCCTATTAGAAAAGCCATAATTCCTCATGTCCGCTTGCAACAACTTAACCGGCGAGCCTCGTTTCTAAAGACGTAACTCACTATACTATGTTGGAAAGGATACAACTCACTATACAGTTATATTCTCTCGCTTTATTTCCAACTGAGTTACGTCTTTTCAAACGAGAGTCGTGGTGCAAGTTGTTAAAAGCGGACATGGCGAGTTATTGCGTTTTGAATATAAGACTATATGATCGGTGGGTCAGTGGATCACTTTTGAAAAATAAAACGTTCTACGAGACTTTTGAATGCAATGTTTTTTCTTCTGATTTTCGGCATTAGTATGAAAACTTGGAAGCTAAATTTCCCTTAGCGATGGAGTTCCACTGAACCCCAGCAATAAGTCATCGTCCCTCATCTTCTTAAGTTTAGGATTGAGAATCCCTGAAACCTTGATCCTCGAATTCTTTTCGTGAGAGAAAGACAGAAAGCGTTTGAGGTTTGGCAGAGAAGAGGGAGAGGCAGGAAGGAAATCTCTAGTCAGCTGCTTTCCTTGCAAATTCAGCCCTCGGGATCAGACCCACAGCAAAAAGGGCACCTCGACGGGTCCCGCGTTGCCGTTTAAATTGATTTACCTCAGTTTTTCCGCCTCAGGTAGCCCCTTTCCCCATTCGGCGAGCTCGACTTACTATAACAGTTTGACAATAACGCAACTAAAAAAAAAAAGAGGGCAAGATTTCAAATTTCAGTCGGCACTTCTAGAACTGGAAAACATAATAATAAAACGTAGTATTATTAAAGCTCAAACTGTAAAATAATGTCATATCCGTTTTCCTAAACGTATTTCCGTATGCTAATCTTGGACTCTGGGAACGGTGGGGGCTCTTTTGAACACAAACAGGCTGGCGTTGTAAGATGTTTAATGTTTCGAACTGTTTAATCATAATATTTACATAAGACCGCAGGGAATAGCTGCTTCCAATTTTCAAACCACGTTTATCATTTTGAACATATTTCCTCCGTTAATCGAAAAATCGAAGGTTCTCTATTTTTGTACATTTCTCTATATATTTTTCGTTAAAAGGGGTATTACGTACTAATATAATAAAGTACTAATAATAGATTTCAAATTTCGCGCTCAAGTTCTGACGCCAATTTGAACATTGAATTGTAATTGAACCAATCGCAGTCCATTTGTTTCGCGGTAAAATTCAAATTTATTAAGATATTTCCCAAGTGTCTCCTTGAACTAAAATGAATCAACTCCAACTATATTTGGAAAGCTCTTCCTCAGAAATTTGAGGTTATGGTAGGCCTTGAGGTGGATTATCATCAACAAGGTCGATCCTTGTCTGCATAAAATCTGACATTTACTGGAATCGAAGGGTAGTCCGAATGTATAAAGACGAGTCATGGTGCTGCCATAAAATATTGAGCGGAAGATCAGCCTACGTTAACTCTAACGTTAGTCGGCGGATTTGGAGTCTCCGTCGAAGTGGAGGCTTACCAGGTTTAGGGTGCGGAAAGCAAGTCATGCCGAGTAATTGCTCCCGCGCCTATTTACATCGGCTGTTGGGTACACGCGTACAATAGTCCCTTTTTTATTTACGCGTGGAAGATGTCATGGACGTGTGGTGTTTGCTGGAAGACCCCACCTGGTTCATTGTTTACATACTACTTTAGTCTAGCTCTGGCAGTCCTTCGATATTTCTCAATTCAGTTAATTGAATTCAGTTTAGACATTGGAGACAATTGGTATTCGGGTATATCAGGGGCTGTTTGCCAATATTGTGATTCTTTTATTGCTCGGAGAAAATTAAATGCGTACACGGAAAAAAATATGGGACCAAATAGTCGTCTAGTTTCAGAACTTATTATTACCAAAAATTGTAGTAGCTTTT
>JAAAKG020132594.1:0-14456 GCA_010014905.2 Druon quercuslanigerum
AAGCGCCGGAACGAACTCGTGAGTCTAGTTAGTGGTGGTGGGGGTAGACGAAGAGAAAAGGGACAGAGGGGCGTTGGTTTGAACCGGGAACGAATTCGAGTGTTACCGAGGGTCATTTTTGACCGCGGGAACGAACTCGTGTGCACCGGCCTCATGACCACATTTGCCCTTCTCACTCTGTTTTATGTGACCATCTACTCCCCCATTCCTCCGAAAAAAGAAGCTCAGGTACACAAACTCTTTCACCTTCTGTACCACTTTTTCCTTCCACTTCCACTCCCCATCCTTATCCCTTTAACTCTAACCTATTTCTAGCCAAGTGTCTTCTGAACCTTTTTATCGTGTCCTTTAAAGCCACTTCGTTCTTTGCTAGCAGTACTATGTCATCTGCATATGCGAGTGACCAAATCCTGGCTGCTCCTGCCTTAACTTTTCCTACCACTCCGGCCGCTAGCTTACTTTCCATATCCGCGATTAAAATGGCCAAGTACCTGAAAATGGTTATCTACCATCGAAAGTTGTTGCGCAAAAAAATAAATTAGTAAGGAAAATAAGTGCCATTCTCAGAAAAAATAGTATGTTACATCACAAGTAGGGTGGAGAGGGGACTTATCCACAATGTAGTTACTACTTTTCTTATTTGGACGGCAGTTTACGGGTACCTGTCTCACCTCGTCTAGGAGTAATGTAGGATATTTTATTCGAAATCGGCTTATAATGAGACAGTAGGGCCATCTGAAAAGTGCGTCGTGATTAGTGTTGCATAACGATACTAGATGATCGGTTGTCTTGCTCATTTCAATCATTCGAGAAGTATTTTTAAAAACTGAGAATATCATTCTGTCTTTTGTTTTTATCGTTTTATCTTATCTCGTTCTATCTCATTCCTCGCCCGAGTTAGCAACAGAAACGTCAATGACGTAAATATATTTAATGTTTTACAATAAAATAAATAGTCCATAAAAATGTCTTAATCCTCAAAATTTCAAGGAAAATTTTGAGAATTCAAATCGCAAAAGATCATCGTCGAATATAGATCCAGTTGGGAATATTGAGGAAGCACCAAACAATTCGAATTATTTTTCTTTGTTAAAAATAAAATGTATTTTCTTAAATCCTAAATAGCTATACAATAATATAAATAACTCAAAAATAAATAATTCAATATCTGAATATAGTAATCAATCAACTGATCACGAAAAATTACAGCGCTATATGGGTAAACGAAGAAAGAAGAATGGAAAATCTTTTGACCAATTTTTTGAATTTTTATACGTCGAAAAATTAAAAATGGCACAATGTCAAATATTTCGTTTAAAGAAACAGCAAAAAGTTTCAATTAAAATGACTGCAGGGAATGCAACAGGAGTAAAGCGTCATTTGGAGAAACTGCATATTAAAGAATATGAAGAATTGTATACATTATTTACCCCACAAACTGAAGTAACTTTGAAGAAATGAATAGACCTTAGTTTAATTGATCACTTTAAACCTAGGTTAATTTAAAGAATAAATACTTTTTCAGAAAACTTCAATTTTAGAGCACTGATATCGCATTCATATTTGAAGCAGAATCTTTTTAACTTTCAGTTTTGCTTGGTTCTTTAAAATCTTTATTGCAAAGTATTTAAATATTAAAATTCGACAATATAGGCTAAGACACACTCATGTTTCAAGTAAATGATAGAATATTCCTTACGAGTTGATACTTAAAAAATCAATTACAATTTCTTTTAATCTTTTTTTAATTGAAATTCAAAAAGATCACCTGCACATATATTTTATATGTTATTCCTCAGAGCTTTGACATTCAGCACCATATTTTATGAATTTTCATTAAACGCTCTTTTTAATAAAAAAAGAGACAGTTAAAATAATTTACAAGCTTTTAAAATATTTCTCTCAATATTTTTGGATTGGTCAGGCATTAAAAATTATAATGCATTTTATAAATTTAAAAAAAAACTTTCGATGAGATTTAAATTCCCATGGCGAAATTAAGTTTTCGAATTTTAATTTTTTACCTTATAAAGTTTCTCGACAAACTTTGAATTTCAATTTCAAACAAATTTAACGGATATGTAAAACTGGTGTAGGTCGGACAGGGTTTCTGTGAAACCACGCATTCGACTGAAACTCCGTGAACGCTTTGGAAATATAAGACGGTTAACTAAATTAATTGCTAGAGAAGTACTGTGAATAAGTTACTTTTTACTAATTCACAGTCAAATTTGTGCTTTTTAATTATGAAATGAATTTAAACTCTTCGTCTTTGTAATTTTTTACTAATTGAGATGTTAAGAGAAAGGCAAAAATTTTAAGATAAACCCTGCTACTAATTTTGTTTATTTTAAAAGCTAAATGCGGGTTTGCAGATTGAATGCGGGCTAATGGGTAGAGAATAATTTTTAAGATCAAGCCGCGAACCCGAGAGTCTGACCTGGTCTGAAGTAATCAGGTTTTCTTGTTTTTTGCAACTCTAAACAATTAAAAAACTTTTTAAAAAAATTAACGGCTACTGCATTTAAAGTTTGACATTCACCGATTTTTGTATCCCATATACCTTTGCTCAAAAGTAATTCAATAAGAAAACAGTCGACTAGATAGTAAAAAAGTACATTACTGTACAATTTGTTTGATGATAATGAAACTCAAGATTATTTTCATTACTTAAATCCACTGGCAAAAGTCCCCAAACGCAACGAACTCAAAGCTCTGATAGGTATACGATTTATCGATATGTAAAAGTCCGTCATGCGCATCGTGAAAAACAATAAATCCAAAATTTCGTACACCCTCGACAGCTGGACTTCAATTAGAGGTTGGTCTTATCATGGTATAACCATGCATTTTAATGCTGATGGTTGAGTTTTACAATCACATCTTATTGACATCTGTCCTTCGGATGGTGAGCATACAGGCAGAGGCATCGCTTCAGATTTTTACAATGTCGTGACACATTATTGTTTGGAAGAAAAGGTTCAAGGTATCACAGTAGACAATGCTTCTGGAAATACAACATTTATAAGAGAAATTCCTTTTTTGATGACTTTCGACTTTGAAAATCAGCATTTTCGGTGTTACGCCTGTATTCTGAATCTATCAGCACAGGATATGCTAAAAGAACTGAAGCTTGATAATGTAAAGATATAAATTAAAGAGCTGTTGCAAATGTTGCGACATTGGCTTAAATGTCCAATCATCGACGTTAGTACGAGGTGGAAATCTAGTTTCGAAATGATTCAGTTAGCGCTTCAAATGAAAAAGCCATTAGTTTTGTTGTGACAAAATGCAAAAAGCTTGAACCATTTGTTTCTCACTGAGCAAGAATAATTGATTCTTGAAAAGATCTGCAAGATTTTACGACATTTCCAAGTTCTCTCCAAGCTATTTAGTGGTGAAAACTATGTTAGTCTAACTTACGTCGTATTTGGGTTCTACATGTTGGTCGATAAACTGGACGATGAATTGAAAGAATTAAGGGAAAACGTGTCAGAAAACCCGGTAAATGAACAGAACATAGCCGCTGTTCAAGTATCACAAGACAAGCTCTTCAAGCACTATGATAAAAGTAACTGGATCTATTGTGCCATTTTAATTCTGGATCCAAGGCACAAAATTGAAAAATTCAAAAAGACTACCTGGGGAAGAGAAATGGCAGCTCACTCTGTGAACGTTTTTGAAAGTATGTACAAGACCAGCTACTATGTTCCTCAATTAGAACATGCAGACAATTTTAACAGTAAATTCGTAAACTAAATCAATGTTAAGTTTTGCTGATGATCACAAGCATTTCAAAAATACCCTACTTCTAAAATGATTTGCAATTTCAAATGGACCACGGAAGCACCAACCAAAACCTTGCTCAAACGTTTCGGGTGTCTGAAGCGACTAACAGAATCCAATGGAGACATGAAATCAACATGTATTTACTACAGAAAAAAGCGGTCAGAGATGTGGACATTTTAGATTGGTGGAAACGGATCGAAAGTTTATATCCAACCCTGACTCGAATGGCTCGTGATCCAAACTACATCTGTTGCAGCAAAACGAGCTTTCTCTCGAAGTTTGCTTATCATCAGAAATCACTGTAACAACCTTAGCGATACAGTCTCAAATAAAAAAATAATAATTTTGAATCTACATAAATTATTTTTCCATTCAAAATGTTAATCTTCCCAAATTACTCATGTATAATATATGTTTCTTTATTTTTACATTTAAAACTAGTTTTTAAAACATTATATGTGTTTCTTTGTTTATCAGAAAGTTTAGGCGAGGTAACAACAATTCATATACGTTCCCAAAAATAAAAGTTATTATTCAAAGAATTTCTGTCCAAAAAATGTCTTTTAAGTAGAAGAATATGATGTAAAAGGATCACTTTTAAGTTTTCATTTATGCAAAAATAAAATTATTTTATGAATAACATTTTCCTTGAAATATTTTAAGATATACTTTAATATTACAAATTTCTAATAAAAATCCTTCCAAATCCTTAAAAACTGCATTAATTAAAAAAAATCATATTTGACAATTATTAAAATCATTAAAAATTCCTTAAGTTTTTTTACCCTCTTGTAGACTCATTGTAGACTCATTGTAGACCTTTAAAGTATCTTATAACCAAGACTAAAATCTTCTCATATCTCTTCAAAAATCTCTAAAATTTCTTAAAGTACCCGTTAAAACATTCCTTTTTTATATGCATTCAAAATATTTGGAAATAAATAATAATATATTTCAAAAGAAAAAATAATCTTTTAAAATCCGATTCTACCTTACGGAAATTGTTTTTAATACACTCGTAATGTTATTATTCTTTTAAAACGAGTTTTGAAATATGCTACTTAATTAATTATTAAATATTATTCTAATTATTTTCATCAAGAAAGAATAGAAAAAGAAAAATGTAAAAAATTGTTTCCAAAGATGGTCCTTTCCAAATGTTGCGTGATCTAATACTCAACCGTGTCGTTGGTGGTCACTCAATAAAACATGGATATACTTTTGTGAGTTTTTGACATTATTACTATTGTATTGGATTTACCTTGCCGAAGAAAATGAATAAAAAAGAATTAAATAATAATTCTATAAAAAGTATTTCTTTGGTTCCATCCTTATTGATAACAAAATTAGGCTTTAATTTTCGTATAGTTGTATACGAACCTCAGAATTGGATATAGTCAGAACATGAGTATTTATTAACCATACAACATTCTCCGAGCATGGCGGCGTTGTTAGTGAGCCCAAATAAATAATATACCCAGTTCGTGGGCTCAAATTAAAGTTAGATAGTTTAAATGGGTCGACCTTCTTGCTGTCTCTTGGACCTTTTAATGACGAAAGGCTTTTCGTTAAACAAGAAAAGTCTGACTTTCCAGTCTTCTTTATCTTAAAAAATTTGATGATCAAATTTTAATAGTAATATCATTTGATTCACTTAAAAAAAACATTTAAAATGTACATCTTACCTCAAATACCACACCAATAACTAAAATACCATCCTTGGCTCTTGCAGCTTCCTTCGCACTCCGGTATATTTTATTATAATGCACCATATGCATTTCCAGAGGAAACCTATTATAAACTAAATATGTATGGGCGAATTCTTTTAGGATATCAAAGTTTATGTCACAAAAACAATTCTTTTAATATAAAACTAATTAAAATTTTGCCGAAATTTGGTAAACATTGCAGCTCACTTTTTCGGCCGTGAACAAGCAAGCTGTAATGTTCACGAAATGTGGGCAAAAATTCGTAGTTTTTGTACATAATTGGAACGCAAAATATTTATTTTTATCACAATAAATCATTGTGAAAGCATTTAATCTCTTATTAATTTTACCTTATATTTGCAAATTTGTGTTCACTACCGTTTTGACTATTTTGACCCCAGTGGAAATGAAGACTATCAAATATGTATTCAGACTTTAAACGTCTACCAGATACGTATGGGCGTGAATCATTCCATTTGACATAAAGTTTCACTGAAAAAAGTTTTATTCCGAACAAAAATAAGGCATATTGTTTAAAAATATGCCAGCTGTGCTTTATTGCGCGTGGAGTTTCGCGTCCATTTTGGGCGCGCCGAGAAAGGACGGGTTATCGAGCTTCGTGCTAATTCTCATAAGTTTTATGCGTGCATTTCGACTGCATTTGTTCACATAACATTGCGTTCGTCGCGCTTCGAATTTTAAAAATACACTAATTAAGTAAATGTACTTGATTATTAAGTATTTACAACTTTTTAAATTTGTGAGCAATCGAAAAATATTAGTGGAATAATTTACAAATCTTGTTAAAATCTTCATAAATTCACGAATCAAACTAATTATTTCAGATAATTACTATTTTTTATATATTTTTAACGTTTTCACATAGTTTACAACCATATCATGCAGGCAGACACTGACTAAATTGTATGATTTTAAAACTATGTAAGTATGAAATATAAATATCCGTTAAAAGCTAGAAATAGAAAATTTGGACGATAATGTTACAATCTATCGAATGAGAATGTAAAAAGTTTAAATAAAATTAATCGTCCTAAATGACTTACCAGTATGCCCGTTAGCTTTTAAATTCATGCTTTCAGGTAGTACGTCGTAGCCTTCAAATTTTAACAGACTGGGCTTATTAATGACTGAAATACTTGAAGGTTCAATATTAATGGGTGATTGCATTTTCCCGTAACATTTTGGATATATATCACCCCATTGGTTAACATTCTGGTAATTGAAAGAAGGTGAAGGAGGTCGCAAATCTTCTGTAATTAAGGCTTTCTGTATAATGGCTAGGTTAAAGAAATTTGTAATTTCAAAGATGACATGCAGTGACTAATGAACCACATAAACCTGATTTAATGTTTCTTAATTTACAATGATACATAAATATGTACATTGTGTTCATATCATCTTATCATTACTTACCTGTGTGTGCTGGAGATTCAAAATTTGATGTATGTAATAGGATCGCGAAAAATATATTTTACAGATTTATGCATTGTTTTTAATGTGGATGCAATATTGCTTACTCTCCGGACAAAATACTATCAAAGTAAGCCACTTGACACATTAATTGATGGTTAAAGGCAAATTATGACAAACTTTTCGTTCGACTAATGTCGAAAGTGATAGTACAAGAAAATGTTTATACTTGTGGCGCTAGTGTCGTGTTGCTGGGTCATGTTCTGAAGTAAGAGCCAAAATGTAGAAAAATCTGTAAACTTCAGCAAATTTATTTTTTCTGCGTAATCAGATATTCAGTTATATATCTAGTATTTAATGTTAGGGTATCTAATCAAATCCCTTCTTTATCTATTCAAACAACACTGAAAATTGAATTTAAGTAATTTGGTGACAAGTTTCTTTTTTTAAAGCTATTTAAATAATTATGTTTCAAAAAATAACCTAAATAATGTAAAAATTGAAACCTGCATTCTTTCTATGTCAAAAATTAATTTAAATCAAATAGAAAATATACACATTGTAGGACTGTAAGTTTGTGAACATGCAATGGTTAAAAGGTCGAAATTGTCAGCTAACTAATAATATCCTTAGAAGTATGGAAAGAATGAAGATGAATTTACTCACAAATGGAAAGGAATTTACGGTTTAACGTTAGAATAAATAAGAAAAGTATTTTATGGAGCTCCTTAAAGATTATATTACAATAAATAGAATTATAAGTTACTTAAGCAAATAAACTTTAATTAGAGAAATTACCACCGAAATATCGAATTCCATACGTTTCTTCTGACTTATCAAATTGCAGAATCATGGTTTAAAGCCTCGTCATTCGTCATAAAGCGCACTATTAATTTGAAGATACATTTATGGGAGAGACGTGTTATGCGTTTAGTTGTAGATAAGGGCAGGCTACAATCTAAACGTACAAGTTAAAAAAAATGTATTCTTATTTTCTATTTAGAATGTGGGGCTGATCAAAAGATTGAAAAAAGACAGTTGAAATAAGGGGTTCAGAAAAGTTAGTGAAAACTTGAGTGGGGCAATAATTTTGTACTGCCAGGCTTGCGAAGGATATAGTCAAGGCTAGAAGAAGTACGAAATGCCTGTATGCCTAGAATCCTAGATAGTTTCAAAATACTTTATCATATGTCATCTGAAAAAGGCACTATTATTAGTTTTACGTAAATTAAGTTTATGTTAAAGTTTATGTAAATGGAACCGCATTCGCAGAGAATGCTGTATATAACGTGTACTTTAAGAATGAAAAGAGTAATATCTTTGTTGTTGGGAAAGAAACTGAACAATTCTTTCTGGTCTGTAAATGCTACTTTAATATTAAATACTTTAAAACGTTTATGAGTTGTAAGCTTGAGACTGAAGATTTATATTGTTGATCTTTTCTATTCATCTATTAATGTATTTGTTTATGAATTTAGTTGGGAAATCATTATCTTTTAGAATTTCTTTAACTTTTAAAATATTGTCGTTTCTAAATTTTGGATCTAATAATTTAATATCTCTATGTATAAGACGATAAATTACAGATGGTTTGTCTTTAATCGCAATATTAGAATTGAAATTTAAGTATATTCTTTCTTTTGGAAGCTTCTAAGGTGTCCCCTAAGGGTTTAAATTTTTCTTTTACCTTCTTCCTATTCCTTAACACACCTCCCACACCCTTTTTGGTGGTAGGAGGGGGACTTACAGTTTAAGGTGGGTTCCGAACCACCAATAGCAACAGCCTAAAGTACTTACAGAACCTTTTTCTCTAGAGGTGAATGTGATGTGATATCAAATTCAGAGTGCGAAAAACGTACTGGAAGTGAAGCGAAGTAGGCCTCTAAGCAGGTGAAAGAAATCATGGAAGCAGATAAAAGCGAAGTCTGTCTTGCCAACAGTGGGCCGTCACGACATCTTACTTTCAGATGGAAACGGCTACCCGTCAATAGATCGTACAAAAATATCGACAATATATCGTTTGGTGATGATGGAATGTGTTACATCATCGGCGAAGGTACAGTACTTGACAAAAAGTTTATGAATGGTATTCGACAGGACGTACGTATTAACAACTTACTATACGTTCCTAAGTTAAGAAAAAATCTATTCTCTGTCGGGGTCTGTACGAGTTAAGGTTTTAAAGTGAGTTTTCGAGACAACTTGGTAAAAATATTACGTGAGAAAGCGGAAGTTGCGAGTGGTGTAAAGTAAAGCAACAATGTTTATCGAATGTTATTTAAAAAAGTTAAAAGGGGCAGTAACAAAGAAGTAAACATTGTGTGCACGAATCTAAAAGATATTTATAAGATATTTATGGCATAAACGGCTACAACACGTGGACAAACATGCGATTTGCGAACTATTGAAAAACGGACTAGTTAATGGAGTATTGCTGAGTAATAAAAGTGACTTTTTCTGCAAGCGCGGCCAGTACGGAAAAGCTCATCGATTGCCATTGAATGGAAAGACAATTAAGATCTCAAGAAAACCAGGTGAACTTTTCCATACAGACGTGTGCAGGCCAATGTCGTTAAATTCACTCTGTGGTGCGCTCTTCACTTTAACCTTCAAGGACGACGCGAGCAACTATTGACACGTGTATTTTCTCAAACACAAGTCCGAAGTTTTCGAATAATGGGAATGTTTCGAGAAATTAGTCTAAACAAAAATTGGTCCTCACCAACAGCTGGTGAGGATGTCAATATTGAACAGAATCAAGCAACTCCTCGAAATTTAAGAAACAGATCATCACTACGACATCCAGCAAGGTAAGAGGTCGATGTGGCTGAATATGTCACCCCTGACACATTCAAGGAAGAAATGAGTTGTAAAGATGCCGCGCAGTGGGCAGCAGCCATAAATAAAGAATTCAAAGCTCATGAACTGAATTATACGTGGTCTTTGGTTCCAAGAACAAAAGACCTTCAAACAATCGACTCGAAGTTCAGGTATGACTCTTCGTGTATTTCTTGCCATGGTGGCAAAGAAAGACCTTCAACTGTTGCAGTTTGATGTTCAAATTGTATTTGGATACGGACTTCTGAACAAGACAATCTACATGAAAGTTCCTGAGGGGTTCGACATCGAAGAAAAATAAATGTAGAAGAAGAGAAAGTGAAAAGTGTTGCGTGTAAGCTCCAAAAACCTCCGTACGGTCTGAAACAAGCCATAAGGTGCTGGAACGAAAGATTCAAAAAGTTTCTAAATAACTTCAAGCTTAAAGAGTGTGAAGCAGACAAATGTGTTTTCTTCGGAAAGTTAAGTGGTTCTTCAGTGTATTTAACTTTATTTGTTGATAACAGTCAGCGATTCGAGAACCTTTGTAGGATTACAAATAATAAGAGATAGGATAGAAAAGTTCCTAATTATTTATCAAGGTACGTATGTTTGAAAGTTAATCAATAAGTATGGAATGGGCAATGCAAAAGGTGTAACTGTACCAGCAGATCCTAATATAGTTTTACATCCTGGTGAGAATGATGAAAGCAAATTAAACAATGTGCCATATAGAGAGGTAGTCAGTTCTCTTGTATTGCTAGCATTGGTATTATGTCCAGATATCTCATTCGCAGTAAATTCTGTAGGTAAATATCTTAACAATCATAATCACAAGCACAAGTGTGCAGTTAAGCGAATTCTGGGTTATTCGGTTGCTACGGCGGACTATATTATAGAATATAAAAACGGCAGTAACGAACCTGCACTGACTGGATTATCACATGCAGACTATGCTAATGATATCGAAACGAGAAGATCTCTGTATCTTGCACAGAGCGCATAAGAGGTATTCTTTATACTGAATAAACTATTCTTTTAAAGTCTTACGTGTGTTCGTCCAAAGCAATTTTCCTCTACACTAGAATAAATTCTAACAATAACCACTATCGTGTGGCCTTTTTCGACTCTTGCAATAACGATATCTTGATTTTCTGCTATAAATTGTTTTGTTTTTATACCATGAATTTCAATCTCCGTTACAATATTTTTATTTTATTTATTATTTAAATATAACAAGAGCCTATTGAAAATATTGGATTATAATCGTATACAAAACTACGAATTTTTCCGACGTTTCGTGAACATTGCAGTTCACTTCTTCAGGTCTAACCTGAAACTGAGGTAGCAGGTTATGCTGTTCTTACGTATACTCTCTATGATGCCTTTGATTGGCCAGAGCGCACCACCATGAGGACAGGACGCCCCTGATTGGCCAATCAAGTCTTATTTTTAAATAATCCGGGAGGACGGAAAGCCAAATTGGATTAATATTAAAACCGATGTCCCTATTGATGTTATTAGGGTTCTTCAAAATTTCGATTGTTTCTCTATGTTTTCTTGAAAAAATATTGTGTGTTTTTCCGATGACGGTTGTTTTATCAAATAAAATGTTATGTTCCGTTTCGATATGATGTTAAGCTAGTGCTGACTGCGTGCAATGTTTTAGCCTGACTTTACTCTCATGTTCCTTCATACGTTGGCTCAGAGCTCTCCTGGTTTCTTGAATATTGACTTTGCCACAAGAACAATGGATTTTATATACTCCTGGATTACTAAGAGATGGCTTTTTGTCTTTAGTGTAGGACGGTGGTCGTTTTTCTCTCTCTTTCTTTATTAAGTTGTTTTGAATTGTTTTCTTTTGTGTATTTTCTTATTGCTTTATCAATTTTTGTGTTGTGTGATTCTTCTGTATTAGGATTTGTTTAAATTTTTGTAATTCCTTTAGTAAATTACCTTTATCTGTTTTTGAGACAGTTCTATATACAAGGAAGTTGTTGACCGGTTGCTTTTAAGATGGGTGATGGTGAGAGGAGCCATGTAGGTATCTGTTTGTATGGGCGGGTTTTCTATAAACATCATTTCCTAATGTATTATCCGAATTTTTGTAAACTAGTACGTCCAAGAATGGCAATTTTACGTTTTGTTCGATTTCCATGGTGAATTAGATATTAGGATGTAATTGATTGATGAAATCGAAAAACTTATTTAGTTTATTTAGTCCATGTCGCCAGATGACAAAAGTGTCGTCCACGTAACGGAACCAAACTTCCGATTTAAGTTTGGATTGATTGCAGATTTTGGTTTCTAGATGTTCCATAAAGATGTTGGCTATTACAGATGAGATTGGAGATCACATTGCTGCTCCTAAGGTTTGCTCAAAGAACTGTTTGGTGAAAGAAAAGTGAGTATTATTGAGACAGAGCTCTATCAAAGGTATGAGCTCGGAGGGGAAGTTTGCAAAAGATTTAATAGTATTAATTGTATCAGAAATGGGTACTTTCGTAAAGAGAGATGTTACGTCGAAACTTACTATGATGTGTTGGGTTGAATGCGAATCTGTTGTATCTTTTTGATAAATTCAAAAGAGTTTTGGCCGTGAATAACAGACTTTCCTGTAAAATGATTTAGTTTATTGGCGAGGAAACGTGCGAGCTTGTAAGTAGGTAAGTTTATTGCGCTGACGATCGGCCTGAGTTAATTTTGAGGAGGACATTTGGGCTTGGTGAAAAATGTTGGCCGTCCTACGTCGTATGTCATTTGCTTTTTCAGGTGGAAGGGTATAGATTATGGATTCTAAATTACTGATAATTTCTTCTTTCGGAATTTTGGAGGGGGCTACAGCAAAATTGTGTCCTTAAGATAAGACTGAAATCATTTCATTGCTAAGAAGTTGGTTAGGGATGTTTTTCACTGTGTTAATTTGCGGTGTTTGCCTTACTGGAAGTAATTTTTCAAGTTTTATTTTTTGTTTTTGTGTGTAAAGATCTTTAATCCGTTGGGATTTGTCAAATTATATGCGGTCCAATGTAGACCAAATGTTTTTTAAATAAGACTTGATTGGCCAATCAGGTGCGTCCTGTCTCCATGGTGAGGCGCTCTTGCCAATCACAGGCATCGTAGAGAGTATACATAAGAACAACAGAACCTGATACATCAGTTTCAGGTCAGTCCTGAAGAAGTGAACTGCAATGTTCACGAAACTTCGGAAAAATTCGTAGTTTTGTACACGATTGAAACCCAAAATATCTCTTTCATCATAATGAATCATCGTGAAAGCATTAAATCTATTCTATTAAAATTCTGTTGAAAAGCAAAGTTGTCCCTGCATTGTAACCCAAGAATATGCCGATCTCTCTAAACACACTGTCCCATTCTTGGGTCCACATGTCGGGCCGACGCACGTCAAAAACCTCGGCCCAGCATGATCATTTGAATGGTTCGCTGGAAATGCCTTTATGTTTTCCTAGTTTCGCATATGGAAGTGGCCTTGGACTTAAATCGCAAACCTCTTAATTTAAACAATACGGGGTCGCCAAGGTGCGAAATTCGGTCGGATGCCAGAGCTTGAACATCGGCCTAAAGTCGACCCTGCTTTGGTAACCGATCTACGGTAAACAAAGTTGGACCCACTAAGATGTTTTTAAGCTGCCAAGGTCGTATTGACGTTGGCGACATACGTCAGCGGTAAGCGAAAAGCTGACGGTCAGCCCAATTCTGGCCCATCGGATAAATTGTGGCAGATTGGTTAATACGACCCTGGACACAGCTGTCATGTTGCCAAATATTACCTTGATGCCCCCGACTGTTGACCAAAAATTGGCCTAAGTATGAGCAGGCCGACGGATAAACTCTGGTTCATTAATACAAAAAGACCGTGACTATATTTCGATAGATCTGCTTTCGGCTACAGTTAACCTGCTCGTATTATTGGGAAGTCAAATTAGTGTGTTACTCTAAAAAATTTATAAATATTCTAAATGGACCATTACAAATTCTCAACCAAACACAGGAACGTTTGAAGGCAAATAGTTGTTAATTAGATATCTTTTAAATTATAAACTTTAATTTTCAATAGAAAAATATGAAAAAGCTTTCCTAATTCGTGAAAGAATAACATAATTAAAAATATCGAAATAATACATTTAAAATTATTAATTGAATACTGATACATATTCAAAATGTAACTATTTTAGCCTCTTTCTAAATAATTCTATGAAGAAAATAAAATATTCTGATAAAAAGAACCATGTGAGAACGGATAAAGTTCCGAATAACTGAATTCTCCGATTTTCTTTAAACTTCGTACTTTTATATTTTGACGCGCTGAATACGAATAATGTAGTTAAACTTGGCGACAAAAAGATTTTCATGGTAAAAGCATGAAAAAACCATAAAAATCATCGCTTTTTGCGTTCATACGCACAATATCGCTAAACATATTTTTTTTTAAAGTTGTATATTTTACAAAGCTTTTTACAAACTTTTTTATTAGCGAGTATAAGTTTTCGCGAAAATTAGTGATGCGTCTGATGAAATGTAATAGCTTTCAATGCAAAAAGCGACAGGTCTTTCTCTTCCGTCCTCGCTCATAGTACTTACGCGCGTGTGTTTCTTGCGTGCATTCATGAATGATTCTGCCTCTCGACCTCCTCGAGCTCGCACGGTAGCAATTGATTCGACTGAAAAATAGGCGACATTAGAGATTTG
>JAAAKG020132595.1:0-14456 GCA_010014905.2 Druon quercuslanigerum
TCATTTTTTTATATTTTTGGTAAGTCGATTTAAAAAAGCTGACTCTCTGACCATTATTCGAACATTTCCGAACAATGGTCAGAAATTATGCACCGAAATTTAGGATCTTCCCCTTTCATTAAATAGCCCCTTCAGAATTTAAAAAGTGCCATTCTAAAAGTCCAAGCACACACCAATTCTATGATTTATTATTTATTAATTTAATTTCTCTTTCTTGCATGAAGATCCGATCCTTTTCTCATTGTTTCCTGCCGAAAATAATAATTATAAAGGGTTTTTATTTCTTATATTTTTGGTAAGTCGATTTAAAAAAGCTGACTCTCTGACCATTGCTCGAAATTTTCCGAACAATGGTCAGAAATTATATACCGAAATTTAGGATTGTCCCCAGTTTTTAAATAGAACCTTCAGAAGTTTGAAAGTACCATTCTGAAAGAGCAAATACACAAAAATGTAATGATTTCAAATTTAATAATTTAATTTCTCTTTTTCTGCATCAAGATCCAAAACATTTTTTACTGTTTTCTATAAAAAATATTATTTACAGAAATTTGTCATTTTTTTATATTTTTGGTAAGTCGATTTAAAAAAGCTGACTCTCTGACCATTATTCGAACATTTCCGAACAATGATCAGGAATTATGTACCGAAATTTAGGATCTTCCCCTTTCTTTGAATAGCCCCTTCAGAAGTTTCAAAGTGCCATTCTAAAAGTCAAAGTACACATCAATTCTATGATTTATTATTTATTAATTTAATTTCTCTTTTTTGCATGAAGATCCGATCCTTTTCTCATTGTTTCCGGCCGAAAATAATAATTTTAAAGGGTTTTTATTTTTTATATTTTTCGGTAAGTCGATTAAAAAAAGCTGGCCCTCTGACCATTGTTTGAACATTTCCGAACAATGGTCAGAAATTATATAACGAAATTTAGGATTGTCCCCTTTCTTTAAATAGCCCCTTCAGAAGTTCAAAAGTGCCATGATAAAAGTCTAAACACACCAATTCTATAAGTTCATATTTAGCAATTTCATCTCTCTTTTTCTGCAGGAAAACTCGAACCACTTTATTTTTTTCTGTTAAAAATAATATTCATAGAAGGCTTTCAGTTTTTATATTTTGCATGAGTCGATTAAAAAAAAGCTTTTTATCAGACTATTGCTCGACCATTGTCGAACTATGGTCCGAAATTACATACGGAATGTGCGAGCGTCCAAGCACACAAAAATTTCATAATTTCAAACTCAATAAGTTTATTGCTCTTTTTCTGCATGAAGATCCAATCCATTTTTCATCGTATTCTCTTAAATAAATAATTTAAAAAATGTAAAGAGATTGTTTGGCTCAGTTTCTTTAGTAAGTTATGATAAAAATAATATTTATATAAGATTGTCATTTTCTGCATTTTGAATAAGTGGATTTAAAAACGTTGATTCCTGACCATTACTCGACCATTTTCGAACAATGGTCAGAAATTATATACCAAATATAGGGTCGTCCCATTTCTTTACATCATCCTTTGAGAAGGGTTAAAATGTGACCTGTTCGTGGAATAAGGTTGAGAATTTAAAGTTCATCAATATTGTTTAAATAATTAACAGTTGTTGTTAACTAACAAAAATGACATTAGAAGTCTTTGGAACGACACTTTTGGTCAATTCTGCAAAGTATTAAGCCCATTTATTTTGTCATACGGAAACTGCATCTTTTTATAAAACTGTTTTAAATAATTGGTAATAACAGTGGCTATTGTTAACTAATCGCAATCAGGCATTTTTTTATCATATTTTCTATAAAAATTTGATATGAGACATAGATTAATCGAAATCTTTACTTACGATAACTATTAACGATGACATGTATGTATTTCAAACTGAGAACACTATATGAAGCTACTCACCTGAAACAGTAAAAAAAGAAAAGGGTTATTCATATTGTCATATAGTAACTTTTTAATGATAAATTGACTTTTTTGAAAATTAATATTTCAAGTTAAAAATTAAGCTGTTAGAAAATAAAATAATAATAAAATAAAATTGGTTAAAAATTCCACCATTCGGCAGAAAATTCAAGTATTTTGTTAAAAATTTCTCTACCGTTCAACAAATCTTGTTTTTTGTTTTTTGAAAGTTATTTTTTCAAGATAAAAATTTAACATTTCGTTTTTGATTACAATTGTTTTTTGTTGACAGTTGAACTATTTACGTAAAAAATTAATGTTTTTTGTTTAATTTATATATTTGGTTAGTAATTCAACTATTTTGTTTAAAATCAATCTTTTTTCCTTGAATTCAAACGGTGGACAATTTTTCTTTTCATTTAATATTACATAGTTAATGTGACTGAAAATTTAAATATTTCATTTTTTGTTAAAAAATTATACTTCTAGTTCAAAATTCAAGTGTGATTCAAAATTCATGTACTTTGCTCAACATTGGTCTTTTAGTAGAAAATTAATTTTCTTTGTAGAAACTAATTTTATTTGGTTGAAAATTCATCTTTTGTAATAAAAATACAAATAGTTTGTAAAAAGTTCAAATATTGTGTTGAAAATTGAATTAATATTTAAAAAATTAATATTTTCTGATAAAAGCATCTGATTGGTGAAAAATTCAACTTTTTTGTTTAAAATTCATTTTTCTTGTATAAAAATGTATATTCTTGGTTGAAAATTCAACTATAAGGTAGATAATTCTTTGTTGAAAATTCACAATTTTGTTGAGGATTCAAAAAATTTATTTTTAATTAATCTTTTCGCATTAAATTTTACTGAATTTTACGGAAAATCCAATGTTGAAACATTGGAGTTGCAAATTTAAGAACTTTGTACCAAATTAAACTATTTTTTCGTAAATAATTAATTAAATTTTTGTTGAAAATTATTATTTTTTGTTAAAAGATATTTTTTAAATCGAAAATGTAACTAACAATCCAACGGTTCACTTTTTGGTTACAAATTTAATGACTTTGTTTTTATACAATAAAATATTTTTTGTTTTTATTGTTTTTATAATTATACTCTCTTCAAATTAATAGTTGATTTTTTGTTGACAATTAATACTTGTTGTTGAAAATTCATCTATATTGGTAGAAAGTTTAACTATAAGGGTAAAATTTATTTTTTCTTGCTTAAAAAATAAATTACATGATAGAAAATTGATGTAATTTTTTAAAATATTTGTATAGTTAGGTAGAAAATTAATTTTTTTTGTTAAACATTCATTACTTTTTTGGGGATTTAGCATTTTGTTGTTTATTCGTCTTTTGAGGCTGATGTCAACTAAATAAGATTTTTTAAAAAAGTTAGTTCTTAAAAATAAAAATTTAGCGATTCGCTTTTTGGTTGCAAATTCATTTTTTTAACTAAAAATTCAACTATTCGAATATCTTGTCAACAACTTGTATTTTTTCTTTGAAAATTCGTTCTTATACGTTGAAAATTCAGCGGTTCGGTTTTGAAATTTCACCTATGTGTACAAAAAATTTAATTTTTTAATAAAAAAAAAACATTTTTGTTATACATTTAAATATTTTGTGTTAAATTCGTCTTGTTGACTTAAATTCAACTGGATGAGAATTCGTTTTTCTAAATAAAAATTTACCGGTTACATTTTTTGTTAAAATTGACAGTGTTTAGTCGAAAATTCAAGAATTTTGTAATAAATTCGTGTCTATTGTTGAACGTTAGCTTTTTAAACTTAAAATTAAACAGTTTTTTTTGTTAAAAATAATGTTTTTTAATTGAAAATTGAACTATTTGCTTAAAAAATTTATTAGTTGTATTAATTTTATCTAATTGATTAAGGATTAAACTATCTTTTCAAAAATTCGTGTTTTTTCGCAGAAGATCCGTCTTTTCGTAGAAAATTGATCTTTTCCGTAGAAAATAATTCTTATTGGTTCAAAATTAATCTTTGTGTTTTAAATTTATTTTTTATTGAAAAAGTCCACTTTTTGTTTGAAAATCCATTTTTTTCGGCTGAACACCATTTTTTCGAAAATTTAACTGCTCAAGATAAAAACTCAACTGCATTCTAACAAAATTATTCTTATCTTGAAAAGTCAGTAATTTAGTTGAAAATGCAACCAATAAATTTTGTTAGTTTCGGTAATATTTTTCTTCAGTCTATCGATACGAAATTAAATTTTATTTTTTAATCAAAGAAGTGACAGTTGTTAAAAAAACCTTTGTGACTCCCTCCTATGTTAAGCTTCCTTATTTAAATTTAGTATAATTAATTCAAAATGTCTCGTCATTCTGACATTCGGGATGAGTAGTCAAATATTTTGTATAGGCTTGGCCTGCTGTCAGAATTTTCGGGACAACCAGACACAGCCTAATTAATTATATTCGATACTTCACTAAAAAGCATGTCTTTTAATTTGCTAATCATGCAATCAAAATGAGTATCAACTTATAAGCGTGCTATTCCTTCTAATTTAAGATATTCCTACATTTAAATAAACTGCTCTCAATAAAATGCTATATAAAGTTTATTATAACAAAATAAAAAAATTTAATTTAAAAAAAGCCTAGTACGTTTTTCAACTCAATGCAAGAAATATGGGGTTGAATTTGAGGTTTGATAGATGTCTCGAAGATTATGATCAGGGGAAGATAATATCGCTTGATGCGAGATTCTAAGCCTTCGGCATTATTAAAATAATATACTCGCCAAGAAAATGTTTAAAGCATTTGACGGGGCAGCGGCATATTTCATAGTGACTCTGAAATATGACCCGATATTCATCTTAAGCGGCGAAACGACGACATTTATCCCTGTCAGGGTGGTGGACTCGTGTGTAGTGTGAGTTTGTACATGTATAGTGATAGGCGGGTTGACACGTGTAACCGTGTCCCTTGCAACTGTATGGCACGAAGTGGGCGGCCTTGTTTCTCGGAAGCTGAACTGCCTGCTTTAAGGGCACGTCTCGCCTAGACCTGCCCAACAATGTTCAACATTGTAGATCTGGTCTCTATTGCTATTATGATAAAATTCATACTCTTATCCCATTCCATCAAATTCATATGCCATCATACTTCCATCCCACTATATTAAACATTAATCCCATCATACTCTTAAACCATTCCATGAAAGATCTTTTCGATCATACTCTCATCACAATCCATTAAACGCATATTCCGTCATACTCTTATCCCATTCCATCACACACATATCCCATCATACTCCCATCCCATTCCATTAAATACATATCCCATCATACTCCCAGCCCATTCCATCAAACACATATTCCATCACACTCCCATCTCATCCCGTTAAAAACACCTCCCATCACACTTCCATCTCATTCCGTTAAAAACTAACCCAACATACTCTTATCTCATTCCTTCAAATGCGTATATCATTATACTCATATCACATACCATCAAACACCTATCATTGTTTACTCCCATCCCATTCCATCAAACACCCATTCTATCATATTTTTATCCCATTTCATCAAAAACGTATCCCATCATACTCTCATCCTATTCCTTTAAATACTTATCGCACCCTACTGCCATGCCATTTCATTAAAAAGTAATCCCATCATACTTTTATCACATGCCATCAAACACCTATTTCATCATACTCCCACCAAATTCTATTAAACACTAATCCCATGATACTCTTTCCCTATTTCTCTAATATCATTAAACACAATAATTTATACATATTCCTAGTTAACTCCTTGATTAAAAATACGATTTTTTCGATTTGTTATTTTTAGTTGCAAATTTATCTTTTTTGGTTAAAACTAGGACAAATCCTGCGACAATTAAAAAAGTCATATTACCAAATAATCCATCCTATTTCATTTTTCTTTTACTGAAAATTAACTGCCCTATTACAGATTCCTAATTTAGGTTAAAAAATGTTATAATTTGAGTTAGCCATAACTATTCTACGAATTTTATTCTTATAAATAATTTCCCTTCATATAGACGTCTAAATTATGGTATATAATATATAATTTAAAAAATAATACTCTCATACCAAACCATTAAAGAGCTATCAATCATACTCGAATCCAATTCTATTAAACATCTATCCCAACATACTCCTATTCCAATCCATTGAACACATCCCATCATACTCCCATCTTATTCTTTTAAAGACTAATCCCATTATACTCTTATCCCATTCCTTTATATGCGTATATCAACATACTCATATCACATTCCATCAAACACCTGTCCTATCATACTTCCATCTCATTCTAATAAACACTTATACATTAAACACATACCCCATTATTCTCTTATCTATTTCCATAACACACATATCCCATCATACACGAATCCTATTCCATAAAACAACTATCCATTAAATACCTATCCATCATACTCTTGTCCCGTCTCATCAAACACATATCTTATCATACTCCTATCCTTTTCCATTAAACACCTATCTAATCATACTCCAATCCCATTCCATTAAACACATATCCCATCATACTCGCTACCCATTTTATTAAACACGCTTTACATGATACTCTCATCCCATTCACTCAAGCACGTATCCCATAATAATGTCATGCCATTCCATTAAACACGTATCCCATCAAACTTTCGTCCTACTCCATCTCATACATATTCCATAATGCTTTCATCCCATTCTATTGCACACTAATCCCATCAGAGTTTCATCCCAACACATAAAACACGTATCCCATTATATTCCTACATCATTCCATTAAACATTAATCCCATTATAGTCTTATCATATTCGACCAAACACCTACCCCACCATACTTCCATCCCAATCCATTAAACACCTATCCATCATACGCGTATCCCATTCCATGAAACACCTATCTCTACATTCTCTATCCCAATCCATTAAACACATGTTCCATCATATTCCTATCCTAATCCATTAAACGCATATCCTTGCACACTCTTATACCATTTCATCAAAAATCTATCCCATCCGACTTTAATCCATTCTCATAAAATACCTGTCCATCATGATCTTATCCCATTATATAAAACACTAATCCCATTATACTCATTATTCCATTCCATCAAACACCTAATTCATCATACTTCCATCGAATTTTATTAAATACCTGTCCATTAAACAACTATCCATCATACTCGTATCCCATTCCGTCAAACATTATACACTTATCCATTAAACACTTATTCATCATACTTTTATCCGATTTTATCGAACATCTATTCCATCATACTCTTATCCCATTTCATTAAAAATCTATCCCATGATACTCCCATCCCAATTTATGAAATATATATCCCAAGGGCAAAAATACAGCAGATGGATAGATGGGTGGCTACCTGACAAATTTAATTCTTACCTAAATCCATCCCAATTATTACCAAGCCCTCCCCCCTCGACCCTCTTGCTAGCAAATATTCTCACTCTTTCTCTTAAGATTTAAATACCTTGTTAAACAATTTTTTTCTTTTATGGTCAAACAGGAATATTTTTTAATTAAAAATTCATGTAATTATTTGAAATTTTTTTTTAAATTAATTTTATTGGTCTCATATTGTTTGCTTAAAAATGCATCTCTTTTCTTAAAATTTTCACTATTTTGTTACCCGTTCTTTTGTATTTTATGGTCAACCATTAATACTTCTTATTGAAAATTCAACTATTCCATTTTTCGAAAGTTATTCTTTTTTATACTAACATTTAAAGAGTTAGTTGAAAATCTGTTTTTAGTTGAAAATTGATGCATTTTGTTAAAGATTCGTTTTTCTTTATGGAAAATAATCTTCTTGGTTTAAAATTTTTTGGTTGAAAATTCATCACTTTTTTGCAAATTTTACTATTTTGTCAACCATTTTTTCTTTTATGGTCAACCATGAATATTTCTCAAGAAAAATTCATATATTCCATTTTGTGAAAATTAAATTTTCTAGTTGAAGATTAAACTAGTTGGTTGAAAATTTCTCTTTTTCAGTTCAAAATGCACTTCATTTTTAAGATTCTTTTTTTCAGTAGAAAATTAATTTTCTTGCTTTGAAATTTTTCTTTTTGGTTTAAAATTTAACCATATAGTTCAAATTAAAATTTTTTTGTAACAATTTGTTTTTAATTAAGAATTCATCTTTTTGGCCAAAAGTTTATTCATTTCGTTAAAACTTGGTTTCCTTTTTAAGTAGATAGTAAGTTTTTTAAATGAAAATTTTGCTATTTCAATTTTGATTCACAATATATATTTTTTATTTAAACAATCGTCCTATGTGGTTGAATACAACTACTTTGGTCGTAAAATTAAAATCTTTTTTCTGTTCAAAATGCAACTTCTTTGTTCAAAGTTTAATTCCTCTGTTAAAAATGCAATTTTTACGAAGATTTATCAGTAAAGTATAAAATTTATCTTTTTTAGTTGAAACTGCGACTATATTGGTGCCAATTTTCGGGCTTAAACTAAATTGTATCTAATTTAAAATTAAAATAATTTTGGATGAGATATTAACCATTATAAAATTTTACTATTTTCTTAAAAATTAATTTTTTACCTTAAGATTCTTAATTTAAGCTGGAAATTCTTCTCTTTTGTTAAATATTTAACTATTTTAAACAATTCATTTGTTTAGTAAAGATTCAACAATTTGGTTTAATTAAACTGTCTTTAATGTACAGTTAAAATAGTTGTTGGTTCAAAGTTGAACTCCTCTGTTAATAATTGCTTTTATTGCTTGAGCATTTATAATTTTAGTTAAAAATTAAACGATTTAGTTAAAAATAGAACTACTTTGTTAAAAACTAATTTTGTTTCCTGATAATTAATTATTTCCGTTAAAAATTTATCTTTTTGGTTATAAATCTTACAGTTTTCTTAACATTTTTTGTTTTTTTTTAAATTTAAATTTTTTAACCGAAAATTTAACTATCCTATTTGAAGATGCACATTTTTAGTTGAAATTTCAATAATTTCGTTTCGAATGAATTTTCAAAAAAAAAATATATTTCACTTCTTGTTCAAAACTCAATGCTTTCTTAAATATTTCCGTTGGTCCTAGGAAGCTCTAATTTTAGTCAGTCGTTAGTAACCTCAGACTTTTAATAATTTTAATTATTTTCCTTAGTATATATCTCTAAAAATACAAAAGTAACTAAAAAGTAATAACAGTGACATGTTTGGCAAAAGTACCTTAGAAAAAGTTAAATTTTGAAACGGTGCCTATAACCAATAAGTTCCTCTTAAAAATTACCTTTTCCATCGCTGGCTCATATTTTGATATCAAAATTGAAAATTGGTTTACGAAACCTAATTTAAATTTAATCGCTCTAAAAAAATCAATTTAAGGCCTCTATCCTGGCAGTTCTACCTTTACAGTTTACTTGTTCATCCTTCTTTTATTGTTGAATCGTTTCCTTCTCACTTTGAAAGAAAAGAACAAAGAGTTCGCCACTTCGTATGCGGAAGAGCGCGCGATTGTCTGACAGAAGTCGACTCGATCAAGTGAAATCGTCGAACTGTGGAAATCTCCGAGACTTGGTACTTGGGAAATCGAATCGTCTGCAGTCACCCTCTGAATTTCCACCCCCAATGCACTTAAGCATAGGAGCTAGGGCGCGGCGCAAGAGCTCACAGGACACCATCCACTTATGTCGCGGTTTCCCCGCCAACCAAGTGAACGAGCGAGCGAGTATCGTCATTAAGCAATTCTTGTAAGTGAGTTAAAGCTACAATATGGAGGGGCGAGATTTCAACGCCATCAGAAAATAGGATCGCACCCATTCTGTTGACGGTTCGCCACCTCTGACCTAACATAGATTCGTTTTACGGACATGGAGGGTTCCAGCTAGCTACTAATCTTAGGGTTGGTTACGGTAGATTCAATAATTTCTGATTCACTTTGCTGTAACACGAAAGCGGAAATGAGTAGGTGTGGAGAAAACAGAAGGGATATGGGATAAATTGATTCGCTTTCCCTTTAACTACTGCTATGGTCTTCATTTATCCGTAGCCCAACAAAAGCACATAAGAAAGCGGTGTTCACTGGAATCAATATAGATTTTAAAGAAGATGTACAATTTGGAACAATTTTTTGTTATGCCATTCTAAAGATATTGTCTGTTGTATGAGTGCTCGCTAATTATAAAGATGATGCATTTTAAAAAACAATCAGAAGAATCGTTATTAGTCATACGTAGGACGAGTTTCGTCTTTAGGACAAGCTGAATTTGTTTCATTATTCGTACATCAACTCTGTAGTAACAGTATTTACTCAATCGATAAAGTTTATAAAGGCGCTACGCTCCTCGAATTTCAAAAGGACCAGAGAGTTAGGTATATAAATTTAAAGTGTAGTACGATGTTTAAAAAAATTTGTTTTTCCTTATGTGTAATGATAATTAAAGGATGTCCGATTAATCCTGTATTCTGAATAGGTATGATATTAATTTGGTGATTGACGAATATGTCACAAATGTTGGCTACGAAACCTAAAGAAGCGCTCACGTTTAGGTATAGAAATTAAAAATTGTTTAAAAAAATATAAATTCAACTGCATCGCTATAAAGAATTGAAATTTTAGGCATTGATCTTGGTAGTTCTTTCTTTAAAGAATACTTGTTTGCAGTTCTTTTATTATTAAATCTCTCTTCCCGATATTAATAGAGGAAAAACACAATGGTACCTTATTACTTACAGAATCTATTTGGATATGATGAATATCATAATTATAATTAAAAGATGTTCAAAAAATCCTGTATTTGAATATGGGTTTAATATTGATTTAATGATCAACGAATGTGTCATGATTGATGGCTATCAAACATCCCATTGCTAAGAAGTTCTTATGCGTTGGTATGCGATTTAAAAATTAGTGCAACGATTTTAATTTAAACTGCATCGCTATAAAGAATAGAAATTTATTGTATACATGTTCGTAGATTTATCTTTAAGGATTACTTGCTTGCCGTTCTTTTGTGAATAAATCACTCTTTCCGATTTTAATAGAGAAAAAGCACAATGGTACCTGATTACTTACAGAGTCTATTTGGATATGATGAATATCATAATTATAATTAAAAGATGTTCAAAAAATCCTGTATTCGAATATGGGTTAAATATTGATTTAATGATCAACGAATGTGTCATGATTGATGGCTATCAAACATCTGATTGCTAAGAAGATCTTATGCGTGGGTATGCGATTTAAAAATTAGTGCAACGATTTTAATTTAAACTGCATTGCTATAAAGAATAGAAATTTATTGTATACATCTTCGTAGATCTATCTTTAAGAATTACTTGTTTGCCGTTCTTTCATGGATAAATCTCTCTTTTCGATTTTAATAGAGGAAAAGCACAATGGTACCTTTTTACTTACAGAATCTATTTGGATATGATGAATATCATAATTATAATTAAAAGATGCTGGATAAATGCTGTATTCCAAAATGGGGTTAATATTAATTTAATGATCAGCGAATGTGTCATGATTGATGGCTGCCAAACATCTCATTGCTAAGAAGCTCTTATGTATTGTTTAAAAATTACTTTAACAAATTTAATTTAAACTGAATCGCTATAAAGAATAGAAATTTATTGTATTCATATTGGTAGTTCTTTCTTTAAAGATTACTAGTTTGTCGTTCTTTTATTATTAAATCGTCTCTTTTTGATTTCAATAGAGGAAAAGAACAATGGTACCAAAAATTATAAATTATAGAAAATATTTGGATACTCTTATGAATATTATATCGATAAAGATGTTCGATAAAATCTGTATTCCTGAATGGGTCTAATATTGATTTGATGATCAACGAATCTGTCATGATTGCTGGCTACCAAACATCTAGTTGTTGCGAAGCTCTCATGCCTTGGTATAAAAATTAAAAATTGTTTTAACGAACCTAATTTGAACTGCCTCTCTATAAAAATGCAACTTAAGGGTATTCATCTTGGTCGTTCTATCTTTACAGTTTATGTCTTCTTCCATATTTTATTGCTAAATCGTCTCTTTTCGACTTTACATAGGACAAAAGAACAATGGTACAGATAAATATCACTTATAGAATCTATTTGGATACTCTTATGAATATCATAATGATATTTGAGAGATATACCACAAATTATTTATTCCTTAATGGTTTTATAATTGCTTCGATGATTGAACAATGCGGGTACGAGTGTGGCTACGATGCCCTGAATAAGGTCTGATGTCTTCATATAACAATTAAAAAGTGTTTTAACAAAACTAGGCTGAACTGTATCGCTATAAAGAATTGCAATTTACGACATTCATTATCATTAAAGTTTACTTGCTTGCCGTTTTTTCATTGTAAAATCGTCTCTTTCCGAAACTTTATAGAAGAAAAGAACAACGGTGCCAATAAATTGTCACCTATATAATCTATTTTGATACTCTTATGAATATCATAATGATAATTGGAGAATGTTCTTTCAATCCTAATTCCTGAGTGGGTCTAATATTGATATGATGGTTGACGAAAGTGTCACGAAAGGTGCCTAAGAAAACCTAAAAAAGATCCCATGCCTTGGTCCAAAAATTATTATTTGCTGATAAAATTTCAGTAATTTTAAAATATTATGAGGAGTTTTGAAAATATTTCAAATAAATTTAAAACTTGAAATTAATTCAGATAATTTAAGCGAAGAATATTTAGTAATATTTTAAAAGATTTATTTAATTTCTAAAACAGAATCTAGAAGATTTTAATGAAATTTTTAAAAATTTTCAGAATTTTTAAAAAAATTTTGGAAAAATGTAACAAATAACTTTTAAAATCTTTTTAAATATTCTCATAAAATAATTTTTCAAAGCTAAAAATCATTTTCAATTTTTCTAAGAATCGAAAGAAGTATTAAAAATTTTTTTAAAGCCTTTCACAATTTTTGAAAAGCTTCTAAATTTTCTATATGTAATCTGCAAAAATCTATTTATTATTTGTACTTCACAATTTTAAGGCAAATTTTTTAAAATTTTCTGGATTTTCTAAAATTGTTGGCAAAATTTAATTTATTTTGGAAGATATTTAAAAGTGGTTCAAAATTTTTTTAAATTTAAGATGTATTTTTGATTTAAGCACTTTTTTGAATTTGATCAAAAAAAGTTCAATTAAAAAGTGTTAGCATCTTTCACTTTATATTTGTAAATTATTAAGCATTTTAAAACAACATTTTTGGATTAGAAAACTTTTGATCTTCAATTGGAAAAGTTCAATTTTTAAAATTTCCACTTCAAGTGCTTTAATTTGCAGTTTATTTTTTAAAATATTATTATTATTATCTAATTAATAATTTTAAATAGTAATTTTGTTTGTCTACTGGTCTATATCAATACTATTAAAATATTGATAAATGTTAAGATTGTGAAAAAAATGTCTCTATCTCCGCTGGCACAATTAAAATTATTATTATTTTTGTGAATTTACTTTTTTCGCAAATTCTTTAAAAAAATTGAAACTGCAATAAAACACAACGATATACAATATAATAAACTAAAGTATAAAATTCGACAGAATAATAGAAAATTTTTTTTATTGTCCTGTAATTTCAGTTATAATTTATTGAATTTCTTTGTAGATTCCTGTACAAATGGTTTTTTTTTGTAGATACTATTTTTAAAAAACTTTACCACCAGAGTAAATTATGTAAAATTCATGCTAATGTCGGTATTTTTAAAAACTTTTTTAACATTCTTTGTCTTTAATAAGTGACAAGTTTCCAAGTATCTATTAAATAATTTTCAGTTTAAATTATTAACAATAATTTACCTCTAGTTTGTTTTTATTTAAAATATAATAATTTGAAATAGATAGTTATATTCAAAAATAAATTTTTATAAAATAATTTTTAAATTGTTGTTACTTGTAAATCGTAAAAAATTTTAATTTTTGGCATAAATGATACATCGGTTGAATTTCAAGAATAATTAGCTCATGTTTAACAAATTTGGGACTTATTTAAACAATTTCGATCCATATCAATCGTAAAAGGTTATTATTTTTCTAGGATTAATGACACAATTACGGATTTCAAAATTAATTTTTCTTTTTTTAAAATATTTGAAAAAAGTTTAAACAATTTGCATTTGTTTCAAAAATTTCTTATCCTGCAAATTATGAAAAGCTATTTATTTCTGAAACTGATATTGGCGAAATTTTTGTCAGAAACAATTTACGATGATTTAACGATTTATTTTATTTTGTTAATGAAACTGCTATAAAAAAATATCTATCAATAACGTATCTAAAAAATTTTTTATTTTTAATTGATTACAAGTTCTGAAATAACATAATACTGAATAATAAGCTGCCTAGTGTATTATATATTTTTTAAGATTCAAGATTGTTTAATAATTTTATTTTATTTGATCATTGAATATTTACTACACTTGATATTTCCTACACAGAATTTAATACTGTTAAATTTTTTCCATTTAAAAGATTTTTTACAAAAAATAATATTTCCTACAAAAAATAAAATATTTATATTTTATT
>JAAAKG020132596.1:0-14455 GCA_010014905.2 Druon quercuslanigerum
TGCCCCATTGCGAATTTGGACATGCTGTGACATACAGCCCAGAGGGGGGGGGGGGGAGTGCAGGCAGAACCAGAATCTCTACCGCCAAAAGAACCAACGACGAAGCAATGAGAAGAAGAAACTATAACAACGTCAACTAGCACCTGCGAGTGAACGAACATTAGGCGTGAGCCGACAGTACGATCCATTGACAGGTTCTGACAAGTCTCGACAATGCTCGACCAGAGGGAGGGGGAGGGAAAGGGGAGAAGGAGACCGGCGACCGGGGAGGGGGGTCCAGCTTTAGTGTAGAGGTGGCACAAACTGAAGATATTATCCGATTTCAAAAATTCAAAGTGCGCCAAGTTTCGGATTGGACTGGTCCACTTTTCCGCACCCAGGCGTTTCCTGGACGCACAATGTTGGTTTTTCGTCCCAGCCTAATCCACATCCAGCCTTATCTTCCATGGTGGATCTCGATCCCTTGCTGGGACATAGACTGCATTTGTAGGCCAAAATCTGCGGCCCAACGTTCTAATGTTTGCCACCGCTGCATAATATACAAGAGTTTGCTAACACCGTTTGTGTTACGTTCCAATACGTAGGTAAAGCCTTCCTGTTAAGGTGTTCTTTTAGTGCACACAGTTCATTTGTCATTTTCATCTTGGGCAGATAATGCCTTAGTGTTGGTTATTATATTTTATTCAATTCTTTTACTCGGGTGTACCCGGTTATACATCACTGCCACGGACTAAGTCAAGTGACTGAGTAGATCAGGATGTTATAAGTTAATTTAAGAAGGTGCTTGAAACCTCCTGCGATGATGCTTTAGGTATACAATTACGAGCGGGCGCGAGCGTTTGAAGTGATAAAACTCATCCCTGGATGCTTTCTTAGAGCTACCATCTGCCACTTCACAAGCTATTAGTCGCTTCCTTTCTGATGGTCAAGAAAGTTTCTTACAATGCGACAGGTATTTAATAAAAGCGCCTTCTGAGCTACTGCCAATACCCAGTGACTCCTAAATGTTCAAGCTGTTCAGTGCATCTTGCGTGCACATTTCCCGTAGCCGAAATCACATTGGGAAGAATAGATGCATGATTCACAATCCTACATATGGGCTCTACTTCATGCTTGAACTCGCTATACTTGTGAATTTTTGGTTGTATAAGTTGACTGCAAATTTCGGTTAAATGGACAATCAATGTCGATAGTGTAGACTCTTCCACCTTTTTTTCTCGCATTGGCCCGGATGTGATGATCCGTTTGGATAGTAACATCCCAATATAAGATGTAATTTTCGCTTTATAAAATGGGCTTTGGAATGTATCTATAGAAAGGCGTCCATTATTTCAAGACTCCTAGGTTTAGGGCAAGTTGTTGATGTACAATGCCCGCTACGTCACTATGTCTGTACGTATATTTTCTCTGAGCCATTACGCGATAGCCATAAATAATGTGCTCAATGAATTCGTCTGTATCTCCACATAATCGGCACCGGTCAACCACGTCTTGATGTAACACCTGTTTGCGATAATTCCTGGTACTGACAACCCGGTCCTGTATCGCAATGACGAATCTTTCAGTCTCTGGATACAGAACACCCTTCCTTAGCCAAATATTGGATGCCTCATGATCCACTTCATGTTGATCTAACGTTTTGGAGTGCACGCCGTGGATAGCCTTCTGCCTCCACTGTAATTCTAATTCCTTCATGGTTTCTGCCCTGATATGCAAGGCCCCATCTGAGGAGAAATTCAAAGGCGTGTAGTCAAAATTCACTTTACAGAAGGTGATGTAAAGAGCAACATTTTGTTTGCTGTTAAAATAGTCATGCAACTGTATAACTTGTGACTAACACTGTTTTTTGTCATCCACAACGTCCTAAATTTTAATAATTATGAACAGTTTTTTTTGTGAATATTTTTTTTATTCTTTGATAATTATTAGAATTTAGGACCAGACCCAAATTTCTTTAACTAATGCATGTACCGACAAATTTGATCCAAATTCTGCAAATAATACGAATAATAGACGATTGGAATTTAAATACGAATTCTAACGTAACTTTTAGATCAGATTTTTAAATAGTAAATATTTCGCGTGTAAATTAATGCAAATTTAATTTGAGTTCATTTTCGCTTCAAAATAAGTCCATTTAAGTATATAATCTGTTCAAAATCACAAGAAATCATACAATAATTTTTTTTTCGAAAAATATTTCATATTAAAATAAAATAAATAAACTATTTCATATTTTACGGCGGTTCTATTTATCGGTGGTTACGATCTCTCTGATGATAATCGAGATTCCTTGAAAAATTGACTTGTATTTTTTTCATTATTTTACACGTAAGAACTTGCAAAAGAACACGTGTGTTTCTAAAAAAGGATTCTTCTTTCGATCACTCTAGTGGCTTAAGGGAAAAACACCCGACTAGCAATCGGAAGTTCTGTAGTTCGATTCCCAGCGAAGCGCAGCAGATCTTGTTTAAAAAAAAATTTAATTTTAAAAGAAGCTGTTAAAAAAACATAGTCACTTCCCATATGCGCGACCGTAGATTGGAGTCAGTATAACAGTTTAGGAAAAATCGTTCAATGAAAAAAGTGGTCGAAATGCAAAACAAAATTTACAACAATTTATTTCAAGATCTCAAGATAAACTTTAAAAACTTATCAAATATTCCGATCGAAAATCGATACTTGATATATTTAAGGTGCATTCTTAATACATAATCGATAACTACAAGAAACGCACTTTGTTTATTTAAGTAATATTTTTATTGTTTTGAAACAATAAATTAATTCCAAACGAAAACCCTGTATTTTTTATTTTCACCATTTTAACCATTTTAACCACGAGTTTTGGTTTCTAGAACGCCGACTTTCGATCGGAATGTTTGGTAAGTATTTATTGTTTATCTTGAGTAATAATCTTCGAATGAAAAAGTTTACGCAAAAACATTTGTCGGCTACTTTAAGTCGAATACCATGGTATATTTTGTTATACGTTTCGACGACTTTTTTTCATCGACCGATTTTCCAGAGGACAAAACTTCTACGCGGTTTCGAGCGCTCAACGAGTTCTTGCATACGTCATCTCAATTAGTAAGTAATAAATATGAGAAAGTCAGCGCGAAACAAAACGTACTTATAATTTGGCAGACGCTCTATATTTTGCTGCCCTGCAACTTGGCAATTATCGAACTTACAAATTTATTAGACAAAAGCTCTAGGAAATTATGTCTTCCATGTGTTCTGCATGACTTACTTTTATCCAAGGTACTAGTATTGCACAGTAATCGTTTTAGGCCCTTTCTTAATATGGTGGCGGGTATCCGCTTTCCACTTGAGCTTATCTACTTGGATTTTTCATCAGGTCTCTAAACCATAAAACATATCTAAAAATGAGAACTACACGAACCTCTGCAAACAAATACCAGTTTTTAGGACCCAGCTCTTGGATCATACACTAAGGTCATATTCATACTATGTGACAAATTTTTACCAGGGCTTAAGTTTTATTTAGAAAAATTGACTATTTTTGATCCATCGTAAAGGAAAAATGTAATATTTTAGGATTGCAATATATTATTAAATATTAAAGAGAATCAAGCGTCTACAGCTAGTTTAGTTTGATAGGATGATTATTAGTTTCCTTTACAACTTACATTAAACATAAGTTTAAATTGTAAACTATGGCTAGTGCCGGACCCTTCTTAACCGATAAACAAGAAGTTAGTAGTAAATTTCAAACGCTTCCTAGCCCTGCTTTTTGTGTTTCAGAATAATCAAGAAGAAACGAAAACTTTACCTGACCATCCACAAAATGTACAGTATATTCTCCTTCCTGCGGCACAACTCGCTTCACCACTTCATATAAATCCACAGCATTAACTCTGGAGGGCAGTCTAACTAAATGTGGATACCCAAAGAGTGTCATACCTCTTCGATTGTTGGTTGCTTCATTCGTGTCATGCCTCAACACTAATGGAACGTTCAATATTCGAATGGCGGGCCTTCGTCTTCCAGTCTGGTCTATCTTTGCGAAAGATAACGCCGATACACTCGTAGAACACACTGGGCAGTTGTGAGAATCCTCTTGGTTTTTGAAGTAGTTCTGTTGAGAAATATGCACTGATCACTCAGTTTATGCTACTAGCTTATTTCACAAATGTCTGAACATACTTGGACTTCACGAAAATATTACAAAACAAAAAAAAAAAATATTCCAGATCAATGTCCAAATTCAGAATGTTTATAAAATTGGTAGTACTTCAAGTCATTTTTGAGTAGCCCTCAGTGCAGCAGCATCAGATTATTCTGAATGAAGTTCCAGTTCGGAGAGATCTGGTTTGCAAATTGAACTGAAATGCGGATGACACGAGCTTTCATCTTGACAACTAGAACGTACGGCTAGAAAGTTCGAGGACCTTGTGACAACTAAGTGCCACACTTTAATACCCCTACTAGTAGATTGACACTGTCGATGTCATCATCGGGTAAAAATAACTTGAAAAGAAATTACTCGAGAAAAAATCATACTATTACCTTCAAAATCTAGACAGTTCAGTGTATTCAGGTGTATGTTTTTAAACGTGACATACGTGTATATAGATAGGAAAAGCCCGCGATAAGGAACCGAGAATTTGTAAAATGGTTTTATTTTTTACACAATGCTAATTAATATTTTTTTTATATAATGAGCACAATAACAAAAATACAGAAAAAACTCAAGGATAAAACGCATTTCAGAATTTTAGCACTAAAGCTCGTAAGGAGTGCGGCCCTTCAACTCCGTAGTCATGGAAAAATATTAAGCTTTGCTAACTTTAAGGGCATGTAATACTTTGTCGTGTGGTCAGTCGGGTACGGTTCCACGGCTTTTTTCCAGAAAAATAAATATGTTTAACAACTGAATGCGGAGATGCTATAAAATATCATAACGGATGTCCCTCGACTCATTTTTGAGGGATAATAACTAAAAAAATTATTGTACTAAACAAAAATTGCATGCATGTGCATTATTTTGAGGTTAGGGTCGTTTTGCAGCTTTCTGCCATTTCGTTAATGTAAGTCTTAACGATGCTGTCGGCAAGCACTCTAGAATAATTATGGGAGAAAATTGTAACACACATAGCCTCAAAAAATATACACACACGCACAGATCAATGGACCCCGCACAAATCTATGGGTGATTGTCAAATTGCAGGCAAACTTTAGTACCTAAAGTGTCAATCACATTATCATTAGGAATTTCATATTTACCAATAAAAGTTCGTTGAATCACATTTGAAAATTTAAAATCCAAAAGGGGCATTTATAAACATATCAAATAATAATGAAATTCGTAAATTATATATGGAAAGCAGATTTAAGTTTAGGAGTTTGTTGACAAAGAGCGCGAGCCTTTAAAAAGTTTAAAAGCTGTAACGCATGAAAACCGCGAGGATCCTCGCGGATTTTCTCGAGGATACTTTCAATAGAGCTTAAAATTTTTTTTATAATAATAATAAGACCTACTTTTACTTGTTTCTAATAAAGATTGCAATGAATTTTTCCTTTTAAATTAAAGATTTTTATTTCTGCAAACATCTTCGAGGAAATATACTGTGTAGGTTAGGAATTTAAAAAAGAATAGAACAAATATTGCACATTCTGGAAATTTTTCATTAGACGTTCGAGCTCTATTTGAAAACGGAGGTTAGCTGCCAACCTGATCCTCACGCATGTGCAGATACACGCGTTATCACTGCATCACACGAATGACGACAGGAAAACGATGAAGTTTATCTTTTTTAATGTTTATAAAAAAATACATTCTCATCACAAATAAACGCCTGAGAATTAAATAGAAACCTGCTTAGCAGGTAAAGAAACGGTTTATATTTTTTTTGCTCCGAAACTGTTTTTGAAGCAATATCTCTGATGACGATTTTGTTGTCAAAATTTACTCTTGGTTTTTATTATCCGATTTACAAAAAATCCGTTTATATTTTAAGTTAAATTTTATAGAATTTTGTGTTTACGGACACGCTTAATAATTCTGTGTTTATGACTCAACTGTAACTACAAACGTTTTACTAGAAAAAAAAGACTCACGCAAATGACGATTAAAACTAGAAAAATCGAGGGACAGACTTGAAGGTTTATACAATCTTATTTGTTTGGCTTGAAAAATTTGCATAAATTAAAGTTGCGTTCCTTTAAAATTTACAAACTTGAGTCACTAGGCGTTTTTTAGGCTAACTGTAAAAAAAAAGCTGAAAATCCGTATCTCTTTGTACAGAGTGAGGCTGGAACACCTAACGCTAATGACATTTGGCGTGTTCCTATATTAAATTTAAGTCAATAGGAACAGAAATTGAAAAAAATGAACTGAACATTTCGTAGAGGATCATAATCAGTATTTATTAAATCACTCCTATGGAAAATAGAGTCCACTCAAATTGGCTAAAACCGTAGTATAATGTAGTTTATAATATCTTGATCAAATAAAGTCCTTAGACACTGGGTCCAAAAAACGCCAGGCTTCGAGATAGAAGGGACCAAATGTCACTTTTCATGGACGCGAGAGGAGTTCCACGGATCCTCGAAGCCTCTTTGGCATTACGTTTGGGAACCATGCCGAACTCTCTGTTCTTTTATATTTTGTAGTCTGGGACCCCCGAAACAATAATATCCATACCTGAATGTCAAGAAAAGGATACTTTTTCGTGGGTGTTGTACCAAAGTTAACGTTTCATACATACTCGAGGAATTCCACGGACCCTCTAGGACTGTTTGGCACCACGCTCAGGGATCATGCCAAACTCACTGTCCCTTGGATATTTTGTAGTTTGGGACCCACTGAACAATAATATCCATGTATAAAGTTCGACGAAAGGATACTTTTCCATCGGTGTTGCATCGTATGTCGCTTTTCATGCAGGTGAGAAGAGTTAAACCTACCCTCGAGTTAAAAATTTTGTAGTTTGGGATCCCGCGAACAATAATATCCATCTCTTAATGTCGAGAAAAGGATACTTTTTCGTGGGTATTCTATCGCTTGTCTGGCGTCCAGTTACAACATTTTTTGCAAGGCCTACGTGAATTATCGAAGATTGATGAGCCTGATTTAAATAATGAAGAAACGTTTTCAGAGGAAGAGTTCAATTCAATCAGTCCCTTAACACGCGAGCAATTCAGGGATTTATATGCGTTTTGCGATGCTGTACATGATGCTCTTCAAGATCGATGGGTATATCGTCGTATTAGTAAAAAGGATTTGATGATGTTTTTGTGTAACTTTCGTCAAGGGCTGAGTGATGAACTCACATATATATTTATATTTATATATAAACCCAGCAATTTTAGAGCACTCAGGCAAACATACTGCGTTCATAAAGGTGGCCACTTAATTAAACCAGCCTTAGTTGTAGCTCCAGACGGCTATATTTTGGATATTCATGGGCCCTACTTTTTGACTCTCGAAATAACGATGCTGCCATGCTTACTAATGAATTCGAAATCGATGTTAATGCGCTTTGAGAGTGGTTCGAAAACGATAACATTATCATTGTGGACCGCTGTTATCGTGATGCCCTACCGCTTCTTGGAAATCTTGGCATTAACCATAAAGTGCCACCTCTGTTAGTTCGTGGACAAAGGCAATTTGATACAGAAGAAGCAAATGACTCAAGATTGATCACTAAGACAAGGTTAATCGTAGAGGCACGAAATGGCCACATAAAATCTGTTTTTAAGTTCTTCCGAAATCTCATGAACATGAGCCATGCCATTAACAGCAGCAATTTTTACTGTATTGCTAAGGCGATCCTCAACAAGTATCGTCCTTTCATACAGATGGCTGGAGCGACCGCAGACTTACCCCAAACAATGTTACGAAAATCACGTGAACCCAACGTCGTCCAGGCCAGATTTAAAATTGACAACCTGCATACCAGGAATTCCAGATAAATTCATCTTAGTCAACACCAAGTACCTCATTTCCCTAGGCTGGATATGAATTATCTGAAGGAACTGGCGGTAGGCATCTATCAGCTATTTCAGACGTGCAACGCAATATCAGATCTGGATATCCTATGTAGAAGATAAATTGGTTCAAGGAGCCGATGATCAAGAGCTACAGCTGAATTAGGCACAAAACAATGAACAAATATTGGGGTACTAATTTACTTGCAAAAGTGGGGCCAGGACAGTCGGATTAGTTGCATATGTAGCAAGCATATTATGGTATTTAGGATACGCGCCATCAGCCAGCAGTAAAGTATCCAAGCAGATCTATGATTAATAATATTGCGGATGCGGTTCAAAGGAAACAGTAGAATGATATACGAAAACTCGTCTTGTTTGAGCAAACTAATTCTCATTGTTGTCTTTACTGACCAGAGCGTCATCCAATACCAAACCATACACTAATGTTGCTATAAATGATTCAAACACTTACCGATTTTGCCTTCATTGGCCGGATCACATCATAATATTGTCTTAACTGGCCGGAAAATACCACAATATTGCTATTATTAACCTGATCATTCTTTAATCTTCCCTTAACTGTCTGGATAATACTCCGGTATTGCTTTAATTGGCAGGATCGTGCCCTGATATCGTGTTGATATTGTCTTGATTATCCGGATTTCTTTTCTTAATTGCATGGACAGAGTTGAGCATGAAATAAATGTTATCGATCAGGATGCCCTAAGCTACATAATTTCAAAGAGACAGCGAGTTCGGCATGGTCCCTGAGCGTGGTGCCAAACTGTCCTAGAGGGCCCGTGAAACTCCTCTAGTGTGCATGAAACGTTAACTTTGGTACAACACCCACGAAAAAGTATCCTTTTCTCGACATTAGGACATGGATATTATTACTGGGGGGATCCTAAAGTACAAAATATCAAAGGGACAGAGAGTTCGGCATGATCCCTGAGTGTGGTGCTAAACAGTCCTCTGTGGTGGCTGCAACTCTTCTCATCTGCATGAAAAGCGACATACAATGCAACACCGACGGAAAAGTATCCTTTCATCAACGTTTAGACGTGGAAATTATTGTTCAGGGGGTCGCAAGCTACAAAATATCCAAGGGATAGTGAGTTCGGCATGATCCCTTAGCGTGGTGCCAAACAGTCCTAGAGGGTCCGTGGAACTTCTCGAGTATGCATGAGACGTTAACTTTGGTGTAACACCCACGAAAAAGTATCCTTTTCTCGACATTCAGATATGGATATTATTGTTAGGGGGGGGGGGGGTCTAAACTGCAAAATCTCGAAACCTGGCGTTTTTTGAACCAAGTGTCTAAGGACTTTATTTGATTAGGATATTATAAACAACATTATACTACAGTTACAGCCAATTTGACCGAGACCATATTTTGCATAGATATGTGCGGGGTCCTTTAGCAAAATAAATTTTTTTAAATTAACTCACAAAAAGTGTGGAGGGACGTCCTTGAGCATATTCGCTGTCATTTCCCATATTTTTAAGACAAAATATTTATTATTCTAGGAAAAAATCCGGGGGAACCTAAAACTGGTAAAATCAATAATTTTCTAAGTATTACATGCCCTAAGTCATAAATGTCAGTTTCAAACTAGATCAAAAACATTTTAAAATCTTGACTGGTTCTTGAATTTCTTTAATAAATAAGACGCAATCCACGCCATGAAACAAAACCTGATCATCACCCATCGTTCGCGTGATTTACGCCTAGTGCACCAGTCTGTGTTTATTCCGATAATTTTATAGTCAGTAATGTTTAATTGTTTGTCTCTTTTTAAAACTAAATATAATTTTAATTAGCGCTGATCGGACGGACAGTTTTACCAGCTTTCCAACCTTTTTTTATAAATGTTTCTTTCTTTATGTTTCAATGAGTTATTCATTCTCGAAGACAAGCTAGTATAATAGAATAAAAAACGACTTACCTGGGAACAAGGGTCGCACATGATAAAATTACAGTTGTTTCCGCCGTGCTTTTTGAGTTCTCCGTCGCATTCCTCCAGGCATATTGTACACTGTCCAATCTCTTCACCGCATGTCGCATTATGACAGGTTTCGGCCTGATTGGCTCTATCTCCTCCGTCATCAGAATTTTCCGAGTGATCGTCTGGTGGATCGGTTAGCTCGAAGGCGTATATCGATCGGTTTGCAGCGTTGACATACTTTAGCATCGTATTATCTTCCTTAAATTCAAATTAATACTGGTGAACACCAACAGTTTAAATTCGATCATAAATTATAGCAGGTAAGATTTAAATGCACATAGTAACGTAGCTCCGTAATTAATGTTTAAATTACGAAATTGAAATCTGCTTCACAAAACTATTTAAAAAATTGACTAAAATATTTTACTATTTATATTTTTTAGAGTACAAAACCGTCGATACAATTCATTAAAGCCCATTAATCTAATTACCTGCTGGAAGTGAAAGGGTTCCAACCCTATCTGCTTAAATACGTCAGCTATCCATAGATATAAGTTTGAATACTTCAATGCCACCAGTTTTGTTCAAAACCATTTGGTATCGCTCTATTCTCGTGAAAAATTATCTTATCGAAGACTACTACTCGTTCCAGTCCTTATTTAAATGCATTTGGGAGCGTCCACACATGCCGTTACGCTAAAAATTAAAAAAACATCTACTCACATCCTACAGCATGACGTTATATGTGAACCTTCCCTTTTTACGATGATGCATTTCTTAACCGTTTCTATACTTATATACGTTTCACTCCTTCATTCTTTTTCCGTGATTAAAGCCTCACTTATCCGCGAACTACTATTGTTTTTCCGTCACATATCACAGATAGAAAATATATCCGCGCTAATCATTCACTGTAAGTATCATTCAAATTCTTTAGAAACGAAAACTGCAGAAAACTCCCTCCCGAGTTCAGCGGGTTTATCGGCAGCCAACTTTGAAGTTATTAAGACCCCATCCATCGAATGCACACAATTATCATCGGCGTCAAACCTGACGCTCAACATTATTTGAAGGGCCCGCGGTCTAAAACTGTTAACTGACATTTTTTTTAAATGAATTTTTTGTATATTCTGGAAGATTTTTGATAAGCAGTTAATATCCTACAAGCAAAACGACTATATTCTTTTTAGTTTTTAAAAAATGAAATTACTAAAATCGCGTTTTGGTATTTAGAGCCTAGGTTCGCGGCCTAAACCTGTTAACTGCTTATGGTGTTTTATGGGAAAGCCGTACTTTTTCTCACAATGGCTCAGTTTACTCGTAAAATACGCCAGTGAGACACCTGTTAGTACATGTGTAGTTAAGTATGTGTGTGTCAAAAGTTTTTTGTGGCTACTTTCATGTCATTTTCGATGATGTCGTTTACAGATCGCTGTAAAGACGAAGGTGAGCGAAGCGCCTCGAATAATTACACTCAGCAAATTTTTGCAAGAACATCTATGTTCAGCTTGCGATTCAAAAGTTTTGGGCCGCAGCTTGAAAAACAACGCAGAAACATTTGGGCCCGGGAAAAATAATCGAAAACTAGCGGTCGAACACTGCACATAACATGCTTTGACCACCTGACCCTTTGTACATAACATATGAATAGCCTTCACTTGTCATATAAGTTTCTATTTTGTTGTGAATGTTACAAAACTTACGTATATTATTTTTCTCTAGTAAACTTATAGTGAAAGTTTTAACGTTTTTATTGATTTTGAAAAAAAATTATAAAAAGAAGCAGACTACACATAAAAAGAAAGCGCTCTCTTAAGCTTTAGAAACTCAATGAGTGTTTCCAAAGTCATCTCTGGTTGAGTGTTCTTGAAAGTAGTTAGAATTAACATTAAATTTAAAACCAGCTAAAATGAAGGAAATTCTGTTATAGTAAATTTAATTTAAAAGGAAGTAAAATTTAAAAGGTGCACAGAAAGTTGTAGAAATTAGGTAATCTGGAGTTTTAAAATTATTCGATTGTTTATTCCATAGTTGGTTTTTTATATATTATTCATTCTGATTTTAATTAATTGATTGATGAGATTTATACGGAAACCGTTAGCAATTAAATTATTTTGTATGAATTTAATATTCTATGGTCTAAAATTCAATGAGGATAGTTTAATCGCCCTGTCTATAAATCCGAAAATCATTTCTCTCTTTTTGGATAAAATCATTCATACTCTCAAATGAAATCATTGATTCTCTTTTTTAGCATTGCCAAGTAGTATTTTCGGGTAAAACATTTCATTTGTAACTTTTTTATGCTTATACAATATTGATCATACGCAGTAAAAAGCACGTTCTTTAATAATAATATAGTTTTTCGAATATCTGTTTTCTACTTCAAACAAATTTCTTGTATTCCATATCCAGATATTTTTGTTATTTATCTGTAACTATATTTATGAACTTTGTATTTAAGTTTTTTTTAAACAAAAAGTTGTTTTTTATAATAAATTATTATTTTTGAAGAACATGAAAAGGGAGCATATGATGTCCGAAACGTTGCCGATTATATATGTTCTATATTTAATTCGTTGTTGATTTATTTAGACCTTTTAATATCGAAAACTTTGTAAGTCACAAACCAAAGGTCAAAACTAAAACAGGAATACAATTTAAAAAAGGAATTTGCGGTGCAACACAATGGAGGTTTTTACTAGTGGATTAGATTCCATTTGGCATCTCAAATACTATTTTTACTACAGAAATCCTCAAGTGTATTATCCAGATTAGGCACTTTAAGAAATCAAAGAATTTTTCTAATTAGATGCCAAAAATGTGGTATGATTCCACCTCATTTAGATAACCACAATAAATTCGAAAAGTTTCCATCCTATGATACGCTTAAAAATTTGTGAAATTTTTTACCTTAACCAAAAACTTAAGTTTCTATATAACAAACTAATTAGATAATTCCGAATGAAGTTGTTCCAATTGTCTCTTTAGGACCCTGATTTGTCTTCAATTCTTTTAACAAAAAACAATTTCCTTCGCAAAACTTCATACATTCTATGGAACGATTCTGAATTTTTTTAATTCTGCGATTTTGAATAAACAAAAATTTGAGATAATTTAGATTTTAACCCAGCTATTGAATTTATTGAAGAAAACCTAGATGTATTGTTTATAAACGCAGATAAAGACCACACTGCTGTACCAATTAAAAGATCGGAATACATAGACAAAATGCTTATTCTGTTATCAGTACAAGCCGAATTTAAGGAAGTACTTTTCGAATATACAGCCACCTCTGAAAAATCAAACAATATTATAGTCAACAGATGGGATCACATTTCACTACTGTTATTCCTAGAGCATATGGACTCCAAAAAATGCATAAATTTGGCAACCCACTTAGAATAATAGTCTCTACTATTAACAGTCCTACCTCCACATTAGCAAGATTTCTATCCAACATTTTGAAAATAAGTTCATAAAAATCAAAGTATCGTGTTAAAGACAGCTGGCAATTTTTTAACGACATCAAATCGTTCAAAATTTATAAGCATCATTTTGTTGTATCTTTAGACGTTTTTAATTTATTCCCTTCAATTTCAAACAATCTAGCTCTACAATGTATCAAAAACAAATGGGACGAAATAAATCCTTACACTATCATACGAAAAGATGGATTTCTAAATTCTGTTGAATTTTGTTTATGATCCACATTTTTTAAATTTAATAATACAAACTTCAAACAAATGGAAGGAGTAACCATGAGATCTCAGCTCTCCCATGTGGTAGCGAAGATCGTCATGAATATTATCGAAATTGATTATCTCCAATTTAAATTCTGCAGTATCGTTCTATAAAAGATATGAGGATGATATACTCATAATTAATCCGAAATAAAAATTAGATGACGATTTAGAAACCTTAAAGGGGGGAGTAGGGTCTAGCGACTTTCGAAAAATAGATTTTTTTGCATTTACTATAAGTAAAACATGCAAAATTTTAAGTCATTCGGAGAAAAACTCTCTAAGGCAGGCCTCTTAAACGATGGGGAATTCGGCCGTAAATACTTATTTACCACATGTCTCGTTTCCACCACCATGGCCCTCTACTCAGCTGTAACAGTGAGACGGAATTTTTCCGTGTTGAGTGAGTGAATTGATGCAGGAATTGTGCATTATGCAGCTGGAATCGATGATTCAGTGTAAGTTAAAAAAATACCATTTTTTCTTCACTTTTATAAAGTTTAAAACTTTAACCGCGTTATATTTTTCTTTTTCTTTTTTAATCACACGATTATTTTAATAATATCTTAGGATAACATTAATATACAAGATGCGCCGGATAACTTCATCATGTATTTATTAAAATACATGATATATAACTTTATTGATGAGTTGATATATTTTTCCATATATGTTCATGGATTTCTCTTTAATAACAATGGAATTTTGTACGTTGCTCTTTTTTATCGTTCTCATCTAGTGTTTTTAGGTAAAAATTTATGTAAAACTTTGTTTTCAAACTTATACACTATTTTAAAACTATTTTAATTT